>LPNX010661488.1:275096-314586 GCA_001517045.1 Pseudotsuga menziesii | reverse complement strand
AGTAGAAAAATCAGAAAACTAAATTTGATGCTCCCAAGCCTAGAGTTGAAAATCAGCAGCATGATGAATCTTCCGGCTCAAGGAAGAACAAAGTAAAAGAGCACAATGGGAAAGAAAAAGTCAGGTGTTCTTACTGCAGGAAGGGTTTTCACCCTGAACATGCCTACATGAAGAAAAAGCATGATGAAGCAACCTCTCTCCTCGAGAGGAATCAAACCAATCTTCTGGAGAGCTTTCGGAGGAGAGATCACCAAGATCGGGAACCACAGCATGAGAAAGGTCATTCCCTCATGGCAAGCACTTTGACGTCCAAAGCACTGCTGATTGACAGTGGAGCTTCGAATCACATGATGGATGAAAAATATTCCTTTTCATCCTTGGAGACCGGCAAATCCATCCCAATCCACATGGGAGATGACTCCACCATCATTTCCGAAGGACAAGGTACTGTAGATCTAGAAAATGGTTTTTTTTCTAAAGTTTTGTATGTACCATCTCTAGCAGCAAATCTCCTTAGTGTCTATCAGATGACACATACAGGAATTCCTAAGAGAGTCTCTTTCAACCCAAATGATGTTGAGATAACAGAAATTGCATCCGGGAAACTCATTGCAAAAGGCCTTGCAAATCATCATGCAAAAGCCTATGAGTTCTCTCACTTTGTTGCGGATGCAAAGCTCACCGCTCTGCTAACTCATGGAAATGAGGTTAGTAGGCTGTGGCATGAGAGGTTTGGCCATCTTAATTTCAAATATTTGCAGCAATTAAAGAAAAAATCCATGGTTGAAGGCCTCCCGGTCATCAAGGCAACCACGGGAATCTGCAAGGGCTGTGTGATTGGAAAACACCCTGAGCACAAGTTCGATCGAGGGAAGGCAAACCGAGCTACAAGCATATTGGGGCTGATACATTCTGATATCAGTGGTCCAATGCCTGTCACATCCATGAATGGATCAAGGTACCTCCTTACCTGTATTGATGATTTTTCAAGGTATAAATGGGTTTTCTTTCTCAAAAAGAAATCAGAAGTATGTGGAAAATTTTCTGAATTGAAGGCCTTGATCGAAAATGCCTCTGGGATTAAGATCAAGATATTGAGATATGATAATGGAGGGGAGAATATCAGTAATGAGTTGCTTTACATTTTCTCCCAAAGTGGTATTCAGGCCCAACATTCAATTCCCTACACTCCCCAGCAGAACGGAGTAGCGGAAAGGAAGAATCGGTCTCTCAAAGAGATGACCACCTGTATGTTGGAGTCAAAGAAGCTTGCTGCAAATTTGTGGGCTGAAGCCATGCATTCTGCAGCATACATTCAGAACAAGGTGTCACATTTATCAGTGAAAGGAAATACTCCTTGCAAAGCATACTTCGGACACAAGCTAGATGTGTCGAACCTACGGGTGTTTGGGTCCACTGCATGGGCCCGGATTCCGCTTGATAAAAGAAGGGATTTGCAACCGCAGAGCATAGAATGTCTGTTTATTGGGTATCCTAATGAATCTAAAGGATTCAAGCTATTTGATATCAAGACCAAACAGATCATCATCGAGAGAAGTGTCAAGTTCGATGAGCCTCTTCAAGAGGTGGAACTAGTGAAGGAGAAAACTGCTGAATTTCCTTCCTATTCCATTGATTATTTGGAAGATGAAATTGGGGGTGATGACCCTGATTTGGATCCTCTGATTTCTGATACAGTGTGCAGAAATTATCAGATACTGAATCAGAACCTAAAGTGCATAATCATCTTCCTACATGGGCCCAAAAGACACTCTCCTCCGCAGGAGACAACATTGGAAATCCGGATGATCCAAGGAGAACCCGGTCTGATTTCCAAAGAGCAGATATTGCGCTCTCTTGTTCTGATAATTTGCTGTCCAAAACTTGCTATTTTATGATTATTTCAGATCCAAAATCCTACTACCATGCTCGGAATGATCCGAGATGGCAAGTTGCCATGGATGAAGAGATGAATTCTCTTCATAAAAACTCTACTTGGGAGCTAGTTTCTCTTCCTCTGGTAAGGAAATTGGTTCAATGCAAGTGGGTGTTTCGGAAAAAGGTTGCTGCTGATGGAAGCACCTGAAAATATAAGGCAAGTCTGGTATCAAAATGTTTCTCTCAGGTCCAAGGAGTGGACTACCATGAGACCTTTGCACCGGTTGCAAAAATGGACTCCATCCGCCTTGTTTTGGCTATTTCTGCATCCAAGCACTGGAAGGTGCATCACATGGATGTTAAGTCAGCCTTTCTACATGGATATATTCATGAGGAGATATACATGAAGAAGCCTAAGGGCTACATCACTGATCCATCTTTGGTTTGCAAGCTAAAGAAGTCACTATACGGGTTAAAACAGGCCCCAAGAGAGTGGTATTCCAAGATGGATGCCTTCCTTCTCTAGAAAAACTTTCAGAGATGTAGATCAGATCCAAATGTGTATTTATAGTAGCATAATGGTCATCTAATTATCATTGTTTTATATTTTGATGACTTACTGATCATAGGTAGCACAATTGCCTCCATTTCAGCCATCAAAACTTCTCTCCACAATGCCTTTGAAATGAGTGATTTGGGGCTTCTAAAACAATTTTTGAGGCTCGAAATCGAGAAAAATTCTGATGGGATTATGGTCACTCAGTCAAAATACATTTCAGACCTATTAGTAAAGTTTAACATGGATGAATGTAGGCCTCCACCATTCCCTTTCCTTTCAAGGATCAGCCTTGAAGAAGGAAAAAGCACACCTCCCATGGACTGCACTATCTATCGACAGCTGATTGGTAGCTTGTTGTACTTGACACATTCTAGGACTGATATTTGTTATGCCATAAATTCTGTATCAAGATACATGCAGCAGCCTCATGATCTTCATTGGAAGGCAGCCGAGAGGATCCTCCAGTACATTCAGGGAACCAGGACCTACGGCATTCACTATGCTGCAGACTCCGAGCTAGAGTTGGTTGGATACACAGATTCTGATTGGGCGGGTGATTCTATTGATCAGAAGTCAACTTCCGGATATGTATTCATGTTTGGTGGTGGCCCTATTTGCTGGTCAAGCAAAAAGCAGGCTGCCATAGCACTATTTTCAGCAGAGGCCGAGTATCGAGGAGCGGTGAATGCTTGCATCCAAGTAGTTTGGTTGCAAGGAATTCTTTCAGAGTTTCATCTTGGTAGTACTTTGTCCACTGTCCTCTTTTGTGACAAACAGAGTGCTATTAAGATATCCATGGATCCAGTTACCAGGAAGAGGACCAAGCATGTAGAGATTCACATGCACTACATCAGGGAGCTAATGCATGACAGGACCATCATTCTGCAATACTGCCCGACTGATGAGCAGATTGCAGACATCTTCACCAAGAGATTTTCAAAAAAGAAGTTCACTTACCTCCGTTCACTATTGGGGGTGAGTTCATCAGGGTGATCCAGACTACTTTCAGTGTTCAGCTTGAGGGGGCGTTTTTCCCACTGGGTTTTCCCTCTTTTCCTCACTTAGTTTGTTTTGAGCATTGTTTCAGTTTCAGCATTGTACAGGGTGACCTATGGCCTTAGTTTCCAGGGCCCTAGCATTTTTATGCATATCTATTTTCTAACTCTTCCTGAGTATAGCTTAAGGGGGGTTGTTGGAGACATTTACCATCATACACACTCTTTTGGTCAAATTGGCCTAGTTAAACCACTATCCTAAGTTTAATTGACATCAGTGGAGCATTAATTGCCATCATCCAGTCACACCCATGCCTACCTACAGTCAAGGAGGCTAACTTAGCCTTCTCCTACAGTCAAGGAGGCTAACTCGAGCACTCTGGGGGTGATCTGTGTGACATTAATGCACCTAATTTCTAACTGGTGGTTACAATCAGTTCAACCAATCAGTTACAGTCAGTTAAGGTGCCTCCAGTCATTAAATATATTATTTAATGATTATTGAATGATTATTTATTATTATTTAATGAACTGGAGTCAACAAGGCACCTCCACCAACTTCTGATGGTCAGTTCAGCTTCAGTTAACCTCATCGGGGTTCATTGGATTCATGGAGCACTAGAACTTGATGATTGGATTGCTATGACATGTGTTTGATCTCCTTCAGTTGAGATTCAGTCATTTATTGCACTCCGACTTCAGTTAGGGTTTTGTTCAAGTGGTTAATTGAGTGAGATTGAATGGTTGAGAGTCAGTTAAGCTAGACTCACTCACTGAATTCAAATTGTCTCCTTAGGTATTTGAATTCTTCATGGAGTTAAGCCATTTCTCAGCATTGGAATTGTAACCCATTATTGTTTATTAAATATACAGAGAGGAAACCATTTCTGGTTCCGATAATTTCCAATTCATGAGTATTTGTTAATTATTCTTTGATGATTTTGATTCCGAGTTACTAGATCATGTGCAAGAATTAATAGATGCTTGTAGCGATGTGACAATAAGATTGTTCTTTTGAACTTTGATGAGATTTGCATTGCTTCCCTTTTCTGATGTTTGAATTTGAGCCTTTGATGATTTGTATATTGCGTTAGTCATCGTTTCTTTGTCGACACTTAATCTCTTGCAATCTATATTTTCTTGTAAAGATTTGTTCTCGTGCTTTAGCTTCCTAACTTGTATAAGCATGTCCTGATTAACTTTCTTTAATTGTAAAAGTTCTTCTTTATAGTTTGAGTTGACAACGTCATATTGACTTCCTGGATTTTTGGGTTCTCTTTCTTTTAAATTTTTTATTTGCTCTAACAATTCATGATTAACACTTTTTAAGGGATAGCTTTCTTCATCTTTGCATGATAATTCTTTTTGAAGATCTCGATTCTCTTCTTCAAATTGTTGATTGCGTTGAAACTTATCATTTTCCTTCTTGATTTGCAGAAATAATTTTTGGTTATGATTTCTTAAACGAGAGATCTCTTCTTCTTTACCTGCAATAACCTTGTTGAAATCATTATGTATCGTCTGTATTGATTTCTCATTTCTTTGCGATAACATCTTTGATATTTATTTGAAGTCTTCAGATGATGTACCCTATGATTTTGTCTTTGTGTTAATGTTCGACAATGTGATTTTTTTCTTTTTGTAGGGGAATGTCAGAAACTTTTTTCAGCATTTAAGATAAAAGTCCCCAATGTTTTTAGCCATGGTAATCCAAAAACTAGGACACTATTACTACTCCACAAGGATATAACTATAAATTGCGAAACACCAGTATAATCTCCATTGTTCCATTGTAAATCGCTTATTGCATATTCTTTGTTATTCGAATAGTCTAACCTTTCACTTATATTTGTCCTCATAATCGCTAATTCATTAGCAAATTTATCACTAATATAATTATTTACGTTCGTCGGGAGCAATATAAATAGTAATGTATTTCCCTCTAATAGCTCATTTTATTTGAAATAACACTGAGACATAAGTTTTTAAATTGCTTGGAAATATTCCTTGTTTTTGGCTATTAGACCCCATTCTTTTTAACCTAAACTTCCTTCGAAAAATACATTGATTACGATTTAAATAATAATTTAATACTTGAGATCTGAACATTTTTCAATACACTTCCCTTATAATCCTTTGATTTGAACTTAAGTATTATTTGCAATACTTTTTTTTAAATACCTTTAATATGTAACATAAAGTTTACTTAATACCCTTATAATGTTGAAGTACTTTTAATAGTTTTTAGAAGCTTATGAATTTTTGTTTTTGTTTTTTATCCCTTATTGTATTGAAGTCTATATATATATTGGATAAATATAAACCTTTCGTGGGAAATGAAACTCCTTTATAATAATACTCCTTCTCTTTTTTTTTCCAATAGTTTTGTAAAATGCTAGTAGATTGGGTGGTTCGGAGGAATGAGTGTTAGCTTCCCCACCTAAGTTCAAATCTCACTTGCTTCTTAGTAGCAATTATTATGCACTTTTAGATTTTTTTTTCCTTTAAGTTTTGTAAAATTCCAGTAGATTGGGTGGTTGGGAGGAATGAGTGTTACCTTCCCCACCTAAGTTCAAATCTCACTTGCTTCTTAGTAGTAATTTTTATGCACTTTTATATTCAAACCCAAACCCACTTATTAAGAAACCATGGGTGGTTTCACTTTTTACCTTTTTTGGAGGGGGGGGGGGTTAATTTTACCTCTTTTTTCTTTTTTCTTTTTTTTTTAAGGACAATGTCCTATTTTTTTGGGAAACCCAAATCTACAAAAAGTGTAAATAATGTCAAGGGCCGTATAGCTCTGATACTTACATTGAGGCTCACCTTTATAGGCTTGAGTGTGTGTAGTGAAGGGTTACACCCTTTCACTTAGTAATTAATATATTATTTTATATTTGTTACACTCTTGTTAACAGTTACTTGTTTAATTATTAGTAGTAACTTAGTCTTTATTTATTATATATATTTTTGTTCATTACATTCCCTTTTTATGACATTTGTGATTGTTTTCTAGCCCCTTGTACACTATTCTTTTCAATAGACCCACCCCTAGATTGTCCAATGAATCCATTGCGACCCTGCAAAAAATTAGTGATTGGTTTATTATTGAAAATTTCACCTATATCATAATTTTTCAGTATCTATGGCCCATCACACTTGTTTCCAACACACGTCCCCGATATGTTAGTCCTTATGGATTTTTCCTATCATACCATTATTAAAGGAATTCCTCTAATCTATCACACCTGAACAATAAAGCTTGGCCTGGATTCCCCAATAAAATTGGCATGTACACCTTGACCAATGCTCTGCATGTTTGGAAAGAAGCCATGACTCTCGATGAACTTGATCTTTGTTGGGCACTTAATAGAAGACATGATCCTAGGAAAAAAATTGAAGAACTTTTCAAGTCTATGGGTTTCAACCCCATCTACATGCATAAAGTTGATCCTCATGAGATCCTTTTCCAAGAGCTTAATGGTTAAAATGAATTGTTGATATATATTTCAGATAGTAGCTAGAAAGCATCTCTTCACCTACATTAGGTAGTTTCCTTGAATGTGGTTAAGTTTGATAGGCAAGTTGCTTTTGACATTGAAGTTGCACATGATAAACAAAGAAAGAAGTCGAGAAGGATAAAAGAGAAGAATTGTTCAATATTTTTTTGCACATCGAGGAACAATTAAAGAAAAAACAAAGTGCATAATCATCCCAAGGAAAGGATGTTGAAGAAAATCCAAGAAGGAAACATAAGAAAAGGATCAAAAAAAGAGGTTGAAGATGCCAGGAAAAAGGAGCCAAAAGAAAAATTAAAAAATAAATAGAACACCATAAATGAGGCAGAAAAGAAGGCATAGAAACAATTTGAAGAAAAATACAAAAGGGAAGCTGAATAAAAGACCTAAAAAGAGCCCAAGGAATCCAAGAAAAAATATTTGATGAAAAATTCAAGAAATAGGAAGAAGAACAAAGAAAGTAAGAGGCGTCCCTGAGGGATATCGAGTAGGAAAATAAGAGACAAGAAGCGTCTCAGATGCTTGTTGAGGAGGAAAGAAAGAAAAAATAAGAAAAAAAAGTGAAGAGAGGAGAAAAAATAAGAAAAAAAGTGAAGAGAGGAAAAGAGAAGAATCAACATATAAGACTGTAGAGGAGAAAACGAAAAGAAAATAGGAAGTTGAATCTGAGAGACTCATGCAACACCAACATAAAGAAAAATTAAAGAAAGAACATGAAGCTCAAGAAGTATAAGATGAAAGAAAGAAAAAATAGATGGAGGGCGAAGAACATAAGAAAAAAAGAACAAGAATATAATAAATCACAAGAAGAGGTAGAAAGAGTAAAACAACTTGCATTGCTTTCTTCTCCAATCAATCCAAGCACCCCACTCTCTATGGTGCAAGGGGTATAATCTTCCATGGAAATTAAAGATGTTGATGACTCTTTTGTGTCACCAGGATACTATTATTTTGGCCCATCATGCAAGAGTGTCACAAAATACCTTCTAAGAGACAAAGGATTGGAGGAACTATAAAAAATATCATAGTCTGTATTCTCTCCATTAAATATCCTTAATAGATTACAACCAAACAAATTCCTTATTGGAATTGCAAACGTCGAAACGATAAGGGATATAAATCAATTAATTAACCAATATAAGGATTAGGTCAATAGTGTTGATGAAGATCTAGTAGAGGTGCATTAATAACACATGGAAAAGATTGATTGATTGTTCAAGGAACATGAAGAAAGCATTGCATCCTTAAAGGTTGAAAAATACTATGTTGGTTATAAATTGTAGAGTTACCAGAGACATAACCATTTAACTCTGTATTTCCTAAGAGAGGAGGCACTTAAAGCAAATGAGGCATTAAGAGAATCTTAGAAATGTTTTTTATTGTAGTTAGAATAAGTACAATAATGATATGATCAAATTACTCAGCTACCAGGTCATGCAGAACTACAAGAGGAAAAATGGAAGATAAGAAAGGATAAGTTCGATGATCTCCTTGATTGGTAACAACATTATAAGGAAACCCCTGAGGCACTACCAAGGACGGACAAGAAGGACAACACCAGTACCAAGAGATGGATTAATTCAGGGAAAACAGCTTGTAAGTTGTATGTAAATCTTGTTGTAGAAAACTATTACTATTTCCAACCGATATTGTTGTAGAATCTATAATTCTATTGATTTCATTCTTGACAATTTTGATATGACTATCCTTGATGACTTGGACAAAGTTGATCCGTTCAATTTGAAAATCGCAGATGTGGAGCAACATCAAGACAAATGCAAGGAGGTGATAAGTCAATTCGTAGAGGAGAATGATAAGTTGTTGAACAATTATCTATATAGGCCAATCAAGCTTGCCACCCTTTCTAATGCATTTGTGAAGAGAATCATGAAGGATTCAAAAAAATAAGTTGAGACAAAGATATTTGAAGGAGAACTGTTGCTAGGGAAAATGAATGAAAGAGTAAATATGATATATGAAATTCATGCTATGTGGAAAAACTTCCATAAATGTGCTAAATAAATTAGTTTTACTCTTATTTTATTTTTTTAATTTTGTATAAAGACACTAGTAGAAAAAGTGAGATATATGACTAAAAAAATGGCTAAAATTGCATATAAATGACTAAGTTTAGTCACGTGAATAATCGTCATTTATTACCAGTCACTTATAACATGAATAAATATGTGACTAAACAATCTTCGTCATTTATTGGTTGTTTTGATTGGTCAGTTTGTTCATATATTTAGTCGTTGTTTTAGTCATTAACTTTGTTAACTAGTTATTTATTTAGTCATTGATTTCTATTAACTAGTCATTGATTTTTGTTAACTGGTCATTCATTTAGTCATTGATTTCAGTTAACTAGTCATTTAGTTAGTCATTAAGTGCAGTTAGCTGGTTATTCATTTACTCATTGACTTTCGTTGACTATTCATTTATTTAGTCATTTATTGTTGTTAACTAGTCATTTATTTAGTCATTGATTGATGATAACTGGTCATTTAATTAGTCATTGATTTGTATAGATAGGGCATGGAGGAAGCAAACCATCAACCTCCTGTCTATATGGAAAGTGCTCTTTCATTGAGCTAGCACCCTTAAATGGAGTCAAATTCTACACCTAATCAAATTTCACACTAAACAAATTTAGTTAAAAATATAAATCACATTTTGTTTTGACTTTTTTTCATAAAAGAACAAGATGTTCTAGCTTTGATAAACTTTTGAAACCCATTCACCTTCCCCTCACCTATCTTAGAATCATATTAGTAAATCATTAAAGTAAATTTAGTCACTTATTATTTTTTTACTACAAGAATTCATCAATGCAATGCCACCTCTACTTTTACGTTTTTTTTTTGTAGTAGCAATGACTCCAATATCACTGCTGAGAATGAATTAAAGTAGTGTGGTAAAAATTTGGATTTTGATATATATGTTTATTAAATGTTAGAGAAACTAAACATTACCATCAAAAATAGAAGTTCAACATTAAAGAGAGGAAACCTAGCACTTGGAATAGTGTAAAATCATAATATAGAACCACAGATCAATTTTTGCAACAATTGTCTTTGTATTGTAAATAATAATGAAACATTCTTTACTTACCATGAGAGAAAGCAACAATATATCTCTTCAAAATTTTGATTACTTTTGTTTATTTCACAAAAGATATTGCAATGAAATCAATACCTTCTCCAATTCCAAAATCAATAACAAGCCACTCCAAAATATTTCAATAATTTGTTTGCCCTTAGATTAATGAACTAAATCAACATTATCATCAAAATCACCCATTTTTTGAGTATGATGATTTGCATAGGCTACAAATCATCATACTCAACACTCTAGGTAGCTCCTAAAATGGTTGTAATATCATAGTAAATAGCATATTTTTCATCTCGAAGGCATCGTTGCATACATTAGAATTCAAGGAAAAATGTAAGCAATTTCACCAAGAAGATCTAGGTGGAGAATAGAAATAGGAATACAATTGTAATGTCCCCCCAACCCTTATGACAAGGAAAACGTTCTAAACTTCGATTTAAGAAAAATGGGATAAGGTTAGGACAACTAACCATTAAATGATTAATTAAGGTTAGAATTGTAATTAACATTACTAAGGTTGTGTTACTTAATCAAATAATTCGTTGTGCTTAGTTAAATAATCTCAACACTTAATAAAATATATCAACATTAAATTTAAGTTCATAATCACATTCAGTGCATGAATAATGAATCTATTATCATCGTGTGATTAAGGTCCTGTTGCTACCACAACCTTTTCCCCGATTTTAGTTTTTCATTTAAAATCTGGGACCCCTCGTTATCTTTATTTGCCTGAATCGACTGTTGAAAGCTTGGCGTCTCTGAGATTATCTTTGCGTTTGAAGTTGAGCGTCCTTTTGATTGCTTGCTTCGTTCAGTTCGATATGAGTTGTGTGGTCTGGTTATTTTTAATGCCCATTGAGTGTAAAAGTTTGCCTTAGCAAGATTTTGCTTTTTCGGCCGCAATCGGGCCTTAGCGCTGTTATTTTTCCCTTTGGATCGGGCCTCTTTTGGAAGAAGTGGAGTCCTATCTCACCCACCGTTGCGGCTCCTAGACCAAAGTCTCCGCTCGATTGAAGTGTCACCCGACGCCCGATTCATGGGTGTGAATCGCTTGCTCCAGAGTTCTATCTCACCCACCGTTGCGGCCGGAAGGGGGAAGTTGGCCTCCGATTCGTTTTTCGTCCGACGTCCGACCTACCGCTCCCGTCGTCTGCCTCTGACCTGCATTCCGTCCACTGTTGTGGGTGGCAGAGTTGTTCAGCTTCCGACCCACTTCCCTTTGCCGCCCGATTTCCTATGGCGCCTACGTTCTCACTCCCCCTCTTCTGGTGATCCTCCGCCGTTGCGGCTCCTGGAGCCTTCTCCCATCCGGTGCAGAAACTTTGTCTCATCCGATCCAAGTACTGCCCGACCGCCGATTCATTTTTACCGTGAAATTTTCGCCCGAATGAACCAGGCCAGCTTTTGTGGATTTTTCACCATAGTTAAAAAATTGCGATGTCCAATGTCTCAAGTTAGTGGATAATGCGTTTAAATTGTATGCAGGGAGAATCACATGATCGCTAGAGCGGCCTACGGCGAGGAAAAGGACAACCCAAGCGGATGACAGAGGCGCCGATGAGGCGTTTTCAGCAGTTACTGTCAGAGGGTAAAACGCCTATTGAAATGATTGAAGAAAACGCAACGACCAGAAGAGAAACTGAATCGTCAAGGGCGCTGAAGGGTCACGCGCTGAGGGAACCAGAGGACATCAGTTGTAGTTTAAATAGGGGGAATGAAGACTGGAAAGTGGCTTTTTCCCTTAGAAAATTTTGTAATGGTTGACTTGTAAGAGGAATTACTTCGTTTTGCAAAGTGAACTGCAATTTTGCCTGTCGAAAAGAGTAAAGAAGTGAAATGTACCAATGCAATTCAAGGAATAATGTTGAAGAGGAACTATTTCGTTTTCAGCTGTATTTCTTTTGCTGTAAGGATATTTGACGTTTTGAGCCTAATTTCTTGTTAACTATTCTTCAGTATTTTCTGGGATGCATTGTCACTAAGAGCAATAACTGTTGTTATAGAATGATCGTCTATCTGGTTATTTGAATATTTGTAAGTTTTTGTTATGTACCGTGAGAAGAGTATCAGCTATCTGTGATTTTTCTCACCGTATGTGATATTGTATTGCTCAGTTAAGATGATAACCTCGCTCCCTAGGGATAGTTTAGGTAGTTAGTTTATTTCTGTTTGTATCTGGTTTAGTTGTTTGTGAGCTTAAGACGAGAGGTAAGAACCTGCGCATCACTTTGTGACCGCTCCTTGCATCTGGATCACCCTGCATTTATTTAGGCACGTGCATATCATTTATTTAAGTCAAAATACAAAAACTCGGTGGGCCGGGCCGCAACCGGTAAAGCCTGTGTTTGTTACTTTGACCTACGGTAGCCGGACCGCAAACCGGACGAATTCCCTATACCAAACAGTCAGCGGGCTAGTTGGGAACGCTGATTGGGGAGAATCCCTTACTGTTGCCGCCTGCGAATTCACAGGACTCAACAGGTCCTACACTAAATTCTTATACTTCTTAAAGATTATTGAAAACATATAAGTTTATAATTGTTAAGTATTGTGTCGTTAATTGTTTACAGGTTTAATTAGTTTGTGGTGTTGTTCAGTGTGTGATTTCAATGAATATAAACACTAATAAAAAAACACATCAAGAAACATATGTAGGCTGTAAAATACAAACACACCACAACCAAAGCATAACAAAAGGCATTCAGCTGCAATCACAACCCATAGAATCACCTCCCAATGGTTGTCCCCTACAACCATTTTTCACTAATATATTTTAGATTGCATGGTTGCATCCCTCCAGACTTAAAAAAATATTACACTCATATTACATTAGCAAAAATGATATATGCAAATAGGATCATATCCAAGCATAGAACATTTCCAATCTAACAACTGGTGCGCTCAAGCTGGCACCGAAAAAACTGCTAAACCAAAATGGACATATCTTGGTCATCTAGAAAGAATTTTCAACAAAACAAAAGACGATCCTTACTGGAAATTTTGTTATGGAAATAATGGAATAGGTCCCAAAGAAAAAAATGAACATAAATTGGTGAACCAGAACATATATTTGTTCCCCTCCTAGTACCGTAGATTCATACTTGCAATTTTTGAAGAAGAGAAAGAAGATCAAAATGAATATCATCTCGGATTTGAATCCTACGGAGTCCATTATTCCTATAACCAAATTATGACATACAATAATCAAGTGTATATATTATTCAATTCAACCACCTTTGCACATAATCATCATAATAATATGTTAAAACATAAATAAAATCATATGAGAAATACTTATCTCAAGATATGAAAAACTGGTTGCAGCAGGACGACTTTCCTCCGAATCGTAGAAATCGTCAATCCTTCCTCGCTTGAAAAAATCACCCCCAAGATAAGATCCTGGATCCACATGTATAGGAACACTTAGTATAGAAACTCTCAGAAATTCATCTTCCAAGAACCACAATTCTTCCCACTACTACTTTCCTATCCGTCTTTGTTGCTTATGGGATATGACCTAGCTCGCCATTCCCATTTCCTGGCTTCCTATGTTAGAACTTGGACTATTAGAGTGATATAATAGAAGAAAATAGAAAACAACTAGACTAACTCTAAGTATCAATACACTCCCACTCCTACCAACATTCCCAACATGGATAGATAGCACAAATCACATGGTCCAAAGCTCAAGATTAAATTCAAGAGGAGAGGGCATTTGTATTTCTAGCAGGAGGAGGAAAAATCTAACCCAAAGGGATCAAATAAAATTAGAGAGAGGTAAGGTTTAAACTTCATCATGGATATTTAACTTGAATTAGTGGAATGGTGGCTTAGTGAAAAGATCCCCTTTCTTGAACACCATGAGGAGGAGTTACCAAAAACTGAGTGGGGCCATGAAGAGCACATGGAGGCACACTAATTCATAAAGGGGATTACAAAACATTAAGAAGGGAGAAATATGTGAGATAAGGCATCCAATAGGGTAACAAATATCATGGAAGCACAAAAATATGATCATCAATGCATAGCGTAAGAGTGTAATCTAGAAAATAACTTACAACCTCTAAAAACTAGGAAAAGGGCTCGTAAATGACCAAAAACACATAAATATGAGGGAATATATTCCCAAGGAGGGATCCCTGGGAAAGAGGGGCCCACCAAGGTGTGAAAAAAGATGCAATATTAACTCCATAGTCCATAAATATTGAGAATAAGGTCTGTTGTACAAGGTTTGGGTGACCAACATTATTAATGTCACCAATGTGCAAATATGAACTGGGATGAAAACATTAATCCAACAACAAGTTATAAGGTGATATGGATGTACCCATTCCCCATGAATTTGTAGAATCCATTTTCCCCCATACTCTTTTAGTTTCCTTTCATGAGCGAGTTGTTTATTTAATCAATAGCAACAACATTCAAAGATAGCAAATATGCTAGTAATAACATTAACATTAATAATAGTGCCAAATTCCAAAGTCACGTTATCAAACAATAATCATAAGTACTTAATTAAATGAATCATGCAAAGGAGCATAAGTCCATAATGCAAAGGAACATAAGTCACATGAAGGATCATAATTCTGGGGCTTAACAACTAGGGTATTACAACAATGATATCTAGATACTTCTAGCAAACATTTGCATTCTCATTTTATACAACAATCAACATCCAACTGTATAATCTAAGTAATATATGGAAATATGTCTGTACTCATCCACCATGCACAAGATAACAAACACCTATAGAAAGAAGATGTCATTTTTTTATATCAAACTACCATAGAAAAGAGATACAAGCCCATCATGGCCTACACATATCTCCCAATCGACAAAGTTTTCCTTGATTCATGTAATTCAATGATAATAATCCATCCATATCAATGGCACACAATCGGTGAGTGAAACCCTTTACAAACATTGAAAACGTGCCCAAAACTTCATTAGACTAAGATTGAAAACTTTGCGAATAAGTTCAAATTGAGTACAAGGTTGATTTTAATATGAGAAAGGATGAAAATAGTTGTGCTATATTGTTTATTTACCATCTATAAAAAGAGACAATACCAGTAGTTTGACCATGGTATTCATACAATAAATTAGTAAATGGGGTAAATCAAAATGATGGATTTTAGGAATAAGCACTTCAAACACTAGGTTGTGACCATGCAAGCTTAATATATACATTGAGTAAAGGAAAAACAGATGAAAACTTGTATTCAAAGGTAAATACAAAATGGTCCATGATTGGTGAGGAATAATTAATGCATGCATATAAAAACATGAAGCCATAATCACTCAACAAGAAAACACATAATGAAGGAATCAAATGATTTGTTTCATAAGTTATGAGTTATATATTTACCTTTTCCTTTTGAGGTTGAAGGTTGGTGTTATGGAGAGAAAATTCATATGGCTTTGGGTGTACCACAACAGACTGAATGACACCAAAAATCAATTCATTCCAATATGAAAGATAAATAAAGACTTCTTACACTAAGGGGTATGAAGCGTACCTTATTCCGGACGGTTGATGTAGATCCCCATTGATATTTTCCAACATGATTGCATTCACAATTCACTCTCAACAACAACAAACAAGACAAGCATGATATATATCAAAGTGTTAGGCCTACTATAGCATATATAACCCATCATCTATAAGAAAATAAATACATCCATGGATACAATATTCATATTTATGCGCATTTATTGGATAGGAAATGGATATTTCTATTAATAAAATGGAGATACAATAGTAACAAACTCTGTTGACACTTCTTCGAACCGGAGAAATTGAGTCCTCCACCTGTGCCTCCAACACTTAAATCCTCCATCACAATGGAAATATTACAAAGCAAAGGAAATATTGGGAAGAGCAGCGCTGTGTTCTCCAAAGGGAAAAAGGGATGCAGACTCAAGAATAAATAAGTGAGGCAACAATGAACTATAGTTTCCTTGCTCTCCAATTTCTCCTCCTTCAATGTATCCAATATGCTTAATATATAGCACTCCAAATAGGCAATGGAGGGTCGATTCCGAGCATTCTCAAGGAAAATGGAATGCCAAGAGTCAAGTTATTCGGGACTCGATGAGGAAAACTCCAAAAACTTTTTTCTTCATGCACATTTCCTGATGTATGCGGGTTTTGGCTCAAAAGATGCGTGTACATGCGGATATTGCTTTAAAATTCACATATACACATAAACAAGTGCCTTTTGTGGACTTTCTTGGGACATCAAAGTATAATATGAGAAAAGGAGGTCCAAGGAGTATGCAAAGGGACATGGAAGGCCATTAAATTTAAGCTCATAATAAGATGGTGGAGAAAACTCATACTAACGAGTACAACTCCTAAAGTCATACTAACAACCCAACCAATGGATGTGATATATAGTGCTCTGTTCGAAGGCGAAACGAATCGACAATTTCTAAAGATAATATCATTTCCCATATGACTTTTTATGGTTTTTTTTAATTTTTTTGGACTTTTTCAGATTCGAAAAGATTGAAAAAGAATAAAAGTTATTACAGTATACATCTAGGAGGAGATGAGTGTCATGGACAAGAAAACTAGTTCCAGGCAGTGGAACATACCTATGCTCAATGAAAGGAAGCATGTGTAGGATAAGGACACTCGGGGGAAGGCCTCCTCCCAGTAAGAGATTATAAAGCTGCAAAGGATATGTAAAAGGATCTTCTTGGATAGGATTGAGACAAGCTTGGGCTACATGGCTATAGATCTTAAGCAGGGAGCCGACATAAAGCTCAATAAGGCAAGAAAAACTCATGAAATGCAATTAAAACTTGGTACACAAGGAATTCCCTGTGGGAAATGGTCAGCATAAAGTTCAATAGGAGTATGAATCTCTTGCTCAAGACATGGCTGAACTATAAGGGACTCCCTAAACCTAAAGGAGAAATCTCAGCATGGGTACCAAATGCAAAACATGATCTAACTAGGGAACCCATGTATAGGAAAGCTCTATCACTCACATGATGTCACAATGGCAATATTACAAAGAAAAGGAAAGCTTAGCAAGAGTAGCACTGTGTGCTCCAAAGGGACAAAGGGATGCAGACTCAAGCATAAACAAGTGAGGCAACAACGAACTATAGTTTCCTTTCTCTCCAATTTCTCCTCCTTCAATGTATGCAAGAGGCTCAATATATAGCACTCCAAATATGCAATGGAGGGTCAAGACCGAGCGTTCTCAAGGAATATGGAAGGCCAAGAGTCAAGTTATTCAGGAATATATGAGGAAAACTCCAAAAAAATTTGTCTTCATGCACATTTTCCGATGTACGCGGGTTATGGATCGAAAGATGCGTGTACACGTGGATATTTCTTTAAAAGTTGTGTATACACATAAACAAGTGTCTTTTGGAGACTTTCTTGGGACATCAAAGTATAATATGAGCAAAGGGGGTCCAAGGAGTTTGCAAAGGGACATGGAATGCCATAAAGATGTGATCTACCAAGTGTGGTAAAATCAGCTATATCAGATGCTCCCTAATGTGTGAGGTCAGAGGGGTAAAATGATGGAAATACATTATATCCATCCCAGAAGTGGAGTAATGAAGACCCAGGTGGAAGAACTAGCCACTCATCGGTACAATACAATGATAAATCTCTACATATGACTGCAAATATACATATATCAGTCCCGGATACATAAGAGTACAATGGCCATGAATATGCATGATATACAAATGTCATGTTTGGTCATCACCACGTACAATATACAATGGACAAGATCTCCATAGTGGATGAAGATATCTAATAATATATTGGAATCTGGTCATGAGAGTTGATATCTCATGAATACTGACACGATCAGGGAGGTAGCATATGTGGAATTCCACTAAACGCTACGAGTACATGTCACATCACGTGAGTAAAGGTTTCGAGGTTGAACATGATGGTCCATCATCTGATTACCACTCATTTATGTATATTGTTAACAGATGCAAGATATCCCACTGATAACGATAATGGTAATCAAGGTACATAGTGCAATCTAACAAGTGTGAATAGATGTCTTGAGGTCGAACACTTGAAACAATCCATTGATCAAGGGGCATTGATGTATTCCCAAAATTGTCGATGGCGAAGAGCCTACCACTAATGACTATAAGTATCAAGGCACTCAAATGAACTCTAGACTCATATTCCAGAATAAATGATCTGAATTTGATGGAATGGAATTCACTGGAAGGAGGGAATTAGGGAATCCCCCATTAGCCAACACGAGGTACTCAGGAACGCTGGATAATATGGAAGAACTCAAACAAACAAGATGTGCACGAACCAGTAAATGTACCCGAAATGGCCAACATGAAAAGTCAAGATAACTGAGGAATGTTTGACTCAGGATAAAATTCCTTTAAACAAGAGCATAACGAAAATGGTGACTCAAGGTAGGAAGCATAGACCCGATATATAAACTGGGACATCTAAGTGACACAGGAGGCATCAACAGAGGCTCCATGGGGACTGGAATCATAACAAGACGGTGGAGAAAACTCAGACTAATTAGTACAGCTCCTCAATTCATACTAACAACCCAACCAATGGATGTGATATACAGTGCTCTATTCAAAGGCGAAATGACTCGACAATTGCCAAAGATAATATCATTTCCCGTCTGAATTTTTATGTTTTTTTATTTTTTTGGACTTTTTCAGATTTGAAAAGATTGAAAAAGAATAAAAGTGCTTATAGTATATATCTAGGAGGAGATGAGTGTCACAGACAAGCAAACTAGTTCCAATCAGTGGAACATACCTTTTCTCAGTGCAAGGAAGCATGTGCAGGATAACTTGACACTCGAGGGAAGTCCTCCTCTCGATAAGGGATGATCAAGTTGCAGAGGATATGTAAAAGGATCTTGTTGGATAGGATTGAGACAAGCTCAGGATACATGGCTATAGCTCTGAAGCAGGGAGTCGGTGTAAAGCTCAATAAGGTAAGAAAAACCCATGAAATGTAATTACAACTTGATACACAGGGAAGTCCCTGTGGGAAATGGTCAACATAAAGTTCAAGAGGAGTATGTAGCTCTTGCTCAATACATGGTGTGACTATAAGGGACTATCCAAACCTAAAGGAGGAATATCAGCATGGGTACCAAATACAAAACAAGATCTAACTAGAGAACCCATGTATAAGAAATATCTACCACTCACATGATGTCACGATATCAAGCTTACAAAGAAAAGGAAAGCTTTGGAAGAGCAACATTGTGTGCTCCAAAGGGGACAAAGGGATGCAGAACCAAGCACAAACAATTGAGGCAACAATGAACTATAGTTTCCTTTCTCTCCAATTTCTCCTCCTTCAATGTATCCAAGAGGCTCAATATATAGCACTCCAAATAGGCAATGGAGGGTCAATTCTGAGCGTTCTCAAGGCATATGGAAGGCCAAGAGTTAAGTTATTTGGGACTCTATGATGAAAAATCCAAAAACTTTTGTCTTCTTGCAAATTTCCTGATGTACATGGTTTTTGTCTCAAAAGCTGCGTGTACACACGGATATTGCTTTAAAAGTCCTATATACACATAAACAAGTGTTTTTTGGGGACTTTCTTGGGACATCAAAGTATAATATGAGCAAAGGGGGTCCAAGGATTCTACAAAGGGACATGGAAGGCCATAAATATGTGATATACCAAGTGTGGTAAAATCAGTTATAACAGTTGGGTTGTATCCATGATTGTTTTTTCTCTCCAAATACACCCTTTAGACTACAAATTTCTACCCAAAATACCACTCCACAACTAGTACTTACCATAAATAAAGGCTCAAAGTAACTAGTAAAACTTGGATCTCCATCAACTTCCAAAGAAAAGGAGGAAATCTTAAACATATATCTTAAGTTATTCAATCAACCCACTACATTCAAGTGTGTTGAATCTCATACAAAAGGATACACTTGCATGGAAATGGAAGGTTGTTTATTCACTTGTTAGAACTAGTGTTGAATATGTTGATGTATTTGTAACTTTGGAATATATTCTGATGTATATTATCAATGTATGTTGTTGTACCCCAATTGGGGATGTGTGTTACCCCTTTATGGATGTCTAAATTGTGTCTATACCTTGAGGTACAACCTCCATTGTAAGTCGGGGAAATCGTCCCCAGTGTAACATCATGTAATATGTACTTGTAGTCTCTCTAGGATAAGTGGGCACTATGTGAGAAGACATATAGGCTCGATTATTATGTTTGGTCAGTGACTTGAAAGGGTATAATAGGGAGGCTCTCTCCCTCATTTATACACACCTCACACTCTCAAGTTCGTATGAGAGAGAGAGACAATCAGAGGAGGAGAGATAGATAACTGTTGAATATTGCTTTTTACCGCTTTTGATCATCTTACTATTCTAAGGAAGTTTGCGGGGTTTTCTCCTTTAAGGTTTCCCCAATGAAAATATTTGTGTATTGTGTATCTTTTATATCATATGCATCTTGTTGTACTTTTTATTCTTTCAGATAAAGATCCTAGATCATCTAATCAGATCTTAAGAAAAACTAACATAATACACCTCTCACAAAGTGCATGGCATGAGGTAAATCAAACTATGAAAATGGAGTATGAGCTTGGTAAAAATAAAAAGGTTTTCCCATTCTAGTATCCACCTTTTAATGTATGAGGATGACCATAATTCACTTTATTCAATTCCATAATGCATATAAAGTAATGAATATTGTTTCTAGGTCAACGGGTCTAGGAAGTACAAATAGTCATATTAAACTATAAGAGTACACAAGGAAACACCATAAAGAAAAAAGATAAAAGGTACATGCATTTAACTAATAAAACACACCTAGAATTTACTTTGTAAGGTAAGAAATTGTAATATTCCTGATATGATATTAGATCATAATACTAACTCTGCTGCTAAAGTAATTAAAATTTGAAATTTAAACTTCACAATTAAACGAGACACTTCTTGATGCAGGGAAAATTCTAGGCAGTACGGGAAAATTTGAGAATGGTAGTGGGATAATGGAAGAGACCAAGAGAAAAATTTGGACAGAGAAATTTCTTTCCCTAAGCACATGAATTTTGGGTCCTTTTAGGTTTCGAGATCAGCTCCGCTGAAGTCTACTCCCATGCTTCTAGGTGTCCCAATCGTGCAAACTAGGAATGAACCATCACCTCCAATCAACCAATGGATATGATAGTATTAGTATACTTTTAGGTATTTGTCATGAATATATATAACAAAATTTTCAGGTTTTAACAGATAAGAGGCAAGAAAAGTCCTCTTATAGGTTGCAAAGATGAAACTAGCTCTTAGGACAACTCACTAGCTTCATATTCAAGCTTTCCCAAACAAGTAAAGGAGGCTACAAATCCTCTGTTTTAGACATTGGAAGATTATATATAAATTTTAATAACACATAAGAACAATAATTAGAATTTTTGGTGGCCCATAGGTCGAATTATGCAATTTATGGTGAAACTAGTCAATTCTAGGTCCAAATCTAGACTAGGTTGTGGAAAATGCAAGTAAACTCAGTCATACAAATTCAGACTACTATAAAATTACAGAACATGTTTATAAAATCCATTACATCCATTTATGTCGAATTAACTCTCATAAATAAACTAGATAGCTCTTTTTCAGAAGATGCATCAATACAATGCATTTTAGAAGCAAAAATCAAAGCAAGACTTGGGTGGTCGAACCCTCAAGTACTAGAAAATTATGGATCTGATAAATACACCTGTTACACTGTCATTAATGGCTAGAATCTGCTATCAGATCATGAATAAAACTCTAGGTGGCTTCTCCTTAGCTTCTTAATGACCTGCAATGAATATGGAAAGAAGAGAGGGATATGGGAACATGGGACTTGGGGCGCATCACCCAAGAGAACAGAGGCTCATCACTCAGTATTGAAGCCAAGATTCACATAACATAAAAACAATAACAAACCAAACTGAACAATGGATTTGGAATTATCCTTCAATGGACCTTGGGTCACTTTTTGAACAAATCCATCACATGTTGAGAAAGTTGCCACTTGCTAAACCCTAACCCTAATCATGAATTTTCCCTCCTGGTGTAAAATAGCATGTTTGATTCATGTATGATGTTTCCCTATCATTAACTCTTCATCAAAATAGAAATTGTGCCCTCCTTTGGACCAGAGTTTCCTGCTTTTAACCTGATTACTTTACCTGCACTTTTTGCTTTTGTAACTACTCATCAGAATAGAAACTAATCCCTTCTTTGGACCAGAGTTGCTTGCTTTTAACCTGATTGCTTTTTCTGCATTTTTTTCTTTTCTAACTGTTGGATTTTCTTTTCTTTTGGTTAGTTTACCTCTTTTTCTAACTGCTTTCTTTTTTCAGTTTCTATTTGACATCTTAGGCAAGTTGACTTGCCCCAATGTGCCCTCCTTGACATGGAAACTAATTCCCACTTATATTATTTACATATTAATTAATAATGACATAAAAATAATTCATAATTGTAAATTAACTTAGTGCATACCTCCTAAGTATGAAATAATCAAAATTCCCTAGGTAAATTAATTAATTCAACTTTTGAACCCCTAGGTGATTGACAAGGTCAACACTTTCAATGTCCTTCTAGAAGGGACATTACAATCCTCCCCTTCCAATTATGCCTATCCTCGAGCAGAATTAATCCAGGCCCGTTGCAAAATTGGTCCACCCAAAGAAGTCATTCCCCCATGTAGGAGAAATGGTAAATGATATCATATAGATGAGCTCATGTGAATAAAGCTTGACTTGCTCCATCAAGCCAGTGTGTAAAGATTATATAAAGACAAGCAATGCCAGGGTCCCATTTCTTGAATTGCATCCCCTTTAGTGACAATTCCTTCCAAATGTTCCTGCCATTTCAAGAAAGCTGTCATTCCAAGAAATGTCAGGGTCCCAATGTCTCAACTGCATCCTCCCAAACATCAGTAACCACCATAAAAATGTATCATCATAGGAAATGAAAGTGATGATGTGGAAATCATAACACCACACTAAAAATTGAAAACTCCCAATGCAAAATTTATTATATGTGAGACTTCCCCACCCAACATAAAATTCCTTATGTTCCTGATACACACAAGCATTGAAGCTCACAATTTTGTTGCTGCAATGACATAGGTGTGAGTCCAATGTACAACCCCAATGAATATAGGAATCATCCAATAAACACGAATGCCCAAATTGCTCACAATAAAATGATGCATCACAATTATCTCTGAGAATGCAAGTAGGAAATACAAATATGTGTCTCCTCATCCAACAAGGGAGTGCAATGATACTCCAACCAAAAGGTCCATGTGAACACATCCAATGTCTCAGCTCTCTGCCACTAGTCAAAGGGTGAAATCATCCATCCAAATGTGTGGATTTCCTCCGTAGAGGCCACCTTGTGCACGATATATTTCTCAACAACTTCTCTTGGTAATTTACTTTCTTAGTTTCCTTCCACTAATCATGAGAAGAAAAAAATTGCAAGAAGACTCCATGTGTGACATGAAATATCCCACCCAATACATGTGTGTATGAATGGAATCAAGTGGTAGATATATGTTCCTATTTTGTTTCTAGGAAGGTAAAGGTGCATTCATCAAGTCATCATGAACACCTATGAGAGCCTCTTGCTCCTCATGTGGCACCAACAAGCAAAATTTCTTGTCCCAATTTTCATCCTCATGTGTTGTACTTGTAGTAAAATGTGTAGAGGATGGAAATTCATGAACCAAATCGATAATTCGGTGATACTCATCCACCAGGAAAGTGGGTGAATCATTGAATCCTTTGATAGGTTCATAATTTGTACCATCTTGTGCCTCCTCCAAAGTTAGACATCTTTCACCAAGAGGCATCTCCAAATCTCTCTGAAAAAGTGCAAGTGTTTGGTCTCCATTTTGTTTTCTCTCAAATCCTGGAGGAACATGCAAATCACAATGCACCTCATGTGCATATGTAATTGAGGTATATGTTGGCTTCAAAAAAATATATCTTTGTGGCTTCCCACATGGTAGGAAAATATCGTTAAATACAAAAGAATTATCATAGAAGTAAAAACATTTTTGTCCTTGATGAATCTCCATCTTGCCTATGTATTCGTCCACCCAATCCATGGATGAATAAAATATTTGGCTTGATAATTTATGTGGAATGTAATCATCTACCCTATTCACAGCTAATTATTCTCTTCATATAGGTAGCTCTTGAGGCCTCTCCTCCAATGCATGCATGTCAAACAAATCCCTATATATGTAGGAAAAACTTGTACATCCTTGGACCTCCATCTCATTGATGTATTTTTCTATCCAATCCCTGGACAAATAAGTACCTTTACTTGCATATATGAATGGTATGTATTTTTGAATGTATTTCTTCAACAAGTCAAATGTTTGGACAAGATATACTATGGAATCTCCTTTCACCAGCACTTGCAAATCAGAACTTTCCTCATGTTTGTCCTCCACATGAGGTTCCTTAATCACCTCCAATATGTCATCTACCATGTGAAAATCGACATCTTCCATGTAGGATAGGGTGTTTCATGAACTCAACTCCTTTCGAAGTTGATCATTCTGCATTATTGATTCTTGAAGGGCCCTATGTGTTCTCTTCAATGAATTATTGATGATATCCAACTTACTACTAAGCCTTTCTGATTCTTCTTCTTCCTTCTTGAGTGCATTATGGTACATTTCAGCTACCATGAGGAGATGTTCTCTATCATATATTAATTTCATATAGCTCTCCTTCATCTTGACCATGCCTTCTTTCAGTGCTATGAACTCTTATAAAAAGGCTTCTCCTTCCAACTCTCCTACATAAGATTTCCAACAACATCTTGTCACCAAGGCTTTGGTGTCTATTGCCACCTAAGATTTACTTAGTGGTTTTTATCAAGTGAGCCTGGTGAACCGGACAAAGAGGATTTGTTTGAACTTCAGAATACTTTCGAAAGTGCTTCTTAGAAGTGCTTTTTGTACTATATCACATGTTCATACCCCCTTGGGGGAGTTGTAATAAATGTTCTAGCATGATAGTGTCTGTGAAAGACTCAGTCTCATAGACTTTATTTTTCAATCCAATCAACCCAAGGTGTTTTTTCCCTTGGTTATTATTGGTTGTTGAATAAACAACTTATAATTTCTGAGTTTTTCACTCAATACCTCCAAAGTTGAGGTGGTCGGCTTGGAATTTAGGCCTATTGAGGTTATTAGAGTCTATGTGTCAGTGTATAAACATGCTAGGCATTATGGTTGATTCATATGAACATGTCTAAGTCCCCCTAGGTTTTTAATTTTATTTAATTTTTTAATTTTTTCAGTGTTTATTATTAAAATTTAATTTTTCCAAAACTTAGGCTATTTTTTAATAGTTTAATTGGAAAAAATGGTTTTGTAATAAAAGTGGGCTCAATAATCAGTTTCAGTTGTGGGGGTGCTCATTTTCAAGCTTAGAGAACCATGTAAACCTGTAGACCCACTTTTTCTATGTTTTGAGTGATTTTCCATCACTCAGGTCAGAAAGCCCCAAAAAATCAATTATTGATTATTTTAATTAATAAATTGATGAATAATGGAGCAAATCCAAAATCCTAGATCAATTGATTCTCAACCGATTTGATTGAAATCAGTCTCATCGACACCATATTAACCAAAGATTGCAATTCCTTGACTGAAGGAGCTAATCAGGACAGATCTAGAGTTGAACTTCAGCCTCCTTTATGGGAAATTGCGCCCTCTCTCTCTCCTCCACACATGTGGGCTCTTCTGGAAGCTCTGTGGTTGATGATTCAGTCAGGAAGTTGATGTGTCAGCTCAATCAGCCCTCCAATTGATAGGTAGACTCAGTGGAAGCTCAGTTCAGCTTCATATTAGGCATTGATGGATTCTCCTTCAGCTACAGTTGTCTATCTCCTTGGAATTTGTGCCCCCTCTAGGCTAGGGTTTCAATTTTTTGTATAAATAAAGCATGGCTGCCTCCTTTCCAAGTTAGTTAGAGTTGGATTGAGGAGCTATTGTTGTTGTAATACTATGTAATATCTTTTTCTATTGGAATAAACTGAAGCTTTGGAGGCCAAAACGGTGTAATGCTCTTATGTGTGTGGAATTAACACTGTCTTGCAGGTTTTGTTGTTACCGGTGTCTTTCTCTCAATTTCTGCATCTGAATCTTGTCTAGCTTGAAGGATTCAGCTGAATCAATAGGAGTATAGTTGGGCAAGTAAGATTACTTGTTTCTCAACATCTCATAGCATATATGTTTGAGGATTCAGGTTATACATGTTTAAATAAGTTTATTTGCATGTAATCCCTCTCTTTTTTCATATATCTCTATCCATATCTCATAAGGTTTTTGCTGGATTGTTTGTTAGTTTTCAGGTAGCAAGGGTTTGACGAACTGTGGATCTAGCTTGACTCCACTAGGAATCTGACTGTTTTGTGAAGGCATTGTCCCTCGGCATTCCACTAACTAGTCTCTTTTGTAGATCCATTCTGGAAACAAACGCTCTTCTTTTCCTCTTCCTCCTTTAATCTTTTTAAAATTAGTCCAGTTACTTGTTTGAAGCTTTAAAATTGTTTAGATATATCAATTTCAGGATTCATTTTACATATATATTTCTTCCTTAAATATCATAAACTATATCTAATTCCTAAAGAAATTTTACAAGCATTCTAGATCTGGTTTTAGGGAAAATTGTCATTTTTCAAGGCTATAAAAGTAGATCTAAAGCTTGTTGAATGCATGGTTGTTTCCTTAGAATATAAAAATTTATATTCATAAATTTAAGTGCTTCATATTGGCTGCCCAAAAATCAGGCCAATATCCCAAGGAAAGCTTGCTTTCCTTGGTTCTTTTTCCGCTTCTTTAAAAACTAGTTTTAACTTAGAATTTTTGGGTAAAAAGTGTGTTCATCCAAAAGTACTTTCAAAGTACTTTTGGACATATTTGAATATGATAATATTTCTGGTTTTTATCAGGTATAACAGAAAATAGGAGGAGGTTCTGTCCGATAAATCATTTTTGGACCATTCGAAACCCCCTAGGGGGTCTCCATCTTCCCAAAATTTAAAAATTTCACAATTTGTAAACCTTTGGTCTCATTCCGTATAAGGGATAAGTGGATTAATTTCAGTTTTCTGATATCGTAATTTCTGCTAATAAAAAGAAAAATCTCTTCGAATAGGCTCTTTCGAGCCTATTCACCATCCCCCCTGGGGGGATTCGTGTCCGTGTCATTTTTACATTTTTTCATCTTTTTTCAATCTAGTGTAGTTCTAATCTGCAGGGGTAGTATAATTTGACTTATAATCATTGTCATATTCCATATCTAGTTGTTTCAAAGTAATTTTAATACTTACCCCACGAGCCTCCTTTTGAGCCGAAAGGTGAAGAAAGGGTCGTGGTAGTCTAATTAGAAAATTGTGGTTTGCTTATTTTTTTATGATTCATCTACTATCATTAATTGTTTTAATAATCATAATAAAATTAACCCCTCCTTGATTCCCCGATTGAGGTCCACTTGGACCAAAAGAGGTTCCTCGAGGGTTTTCTTTTTAATAAGAACACCTCTTTTAAAATTTACTAAAAATAACAAAGACTCCAGTGTGTATGCTTTATACTTGGATGTGGTTCATCCAATCAGTCAAGCTGCATCAAAATCACTTGAGTGACTATATTAATTAGTCTTCACCTCCCAAATTGACAAACCATCAGGAGAAAATCCAATGCCTCGAACGAACTGTAAACGGTGGAAAAATACCCAAAGGAGTGGGAAAAATTGGAAAGTGACCTCGAAGCGCCGATCTCTGTCACACCCTGATGGGTGCATTATGAAAAACAGTCTCCAAGACTCCGTTCCAGACCACAAACACCTTGCGGGTAGCTGTGAAAGTTCACTTTTGGACATACTCCAAGTACCCCTTGGGTATATCTGGAGTCCCCTTTTCACCTAATTTAATCAATTCACATTCCACATTAATTTAAAATCTACCAAGAGACATTTGCAAAACATTCTTTCAAGCACATGCAAGCACATTATTTTCTCTATTGACTCCATTTAAGGCATTGGTGATTTATTTGATCATTTCTTTCGATTATATATATATTGAGTGTCATTACTGTGCTTATCTGCTTTAAATATTGCATCTTGTTATATTTTGTTTCCACTGGTTAATTTCAAAAAACTTGTAAACAACTTAATCAATATAACACCATCACACAAGTAATTAGCCTTCGTAATTTAAAAGGGTCTACCCCCTTGGCTTCATTAAGAGTTATCCTGAATGGAGGAGTCAAGAACAAGGTGACAACCTTGACTCAAGACTTGCCCCCAAGGACACACTGAGTGGCTTGAATATTTCTGTCACGTAACCCAGGTGTGTGAAAGGCGGTAACAGTGCCAATAAAGTTTTTCATCACTGTTATAATATTCTCTATGTCCTCCTTTATTGATCCACTAAAAAAAATATCATCCACCAAGGTTTCTCCTTCCCATGGTTGACACATAAGATCAATTTTCTTGTGGCATGGATCCACAACACAGATCTCATTCTCAACATACCGACCAACTTTAGAATTTGTTGCAAAATCACTTCCATGATATGAAGTGGAGGGTATCTATGAAGGTTGGAATGAAATGTGATTTTTGAAAAAATAAAAAAGCACATCATACCTTGGCATTTCACCTTTATCAACTTCCTGTAAGGGCACTATGGTGGCCTGCTCTTCCACCAAACTCTTGGGTTCGCACCCAAATGGTGTGGCCTTGTCTTCTTCATCATTATGAGGCTCAAGAGGTGATTGTAAATCTGATTTATACTCTTATGTTGGATCTGATCCAAAATATGTCTCCCCACCCTCCCATGAAGCAACATCCTTAGCAGTGATCTAGAAATCACCCATAAATAATTTGTATGTGCATTCATCTTCAATTTCTTTTCACATGCAGTCACCTTGTAGTGACTTGCACTCCACCTCATGAATCGCTGCCTCTACTTCATTTCCGTAGTCCTCATCATTAAGGATTGGATTTCCAACTTTTTCAAAGTCATTTTGAAGTTCCTTATGCTCCTCCAAAAGTAGATCTTCAAGTGTGGATTCATCTCCCATATTGCCATCAACCTGATGATGGGTTGCTAGGTATTTAGTTGCGCATGGTTCCTCTTCATATTATTTTGCACAAATTTATTCCCTCATGCAGTAACTTTGTAGTAACTTTCATTCCACCTTGATACCTTTTTCACTTTCTTCACAGATATTTGATGTAGAGCACTTGGAAGGCGAGACTTCATTTTGTTGCAACCTTTGCTCCACTTCTCTGCACACATTGTTCACAATTTGTTCTATTCTATTATGATGTGAGTTTCCAAAGGAATCCATATTCCTAAATAATATTCCAATATCATATTCACAAAACTCCAGAAAATACAAGAACTCCTGAATCTCTTTACTCAATGTTTGATATCTTCGGACGTACTCAGAAGCATCAACTTCTAGTGCCTTTCCTCCAATGACCATTTTGTCATCAACAATGTTGAACTACGGTAGATTAATCCTTCTGCCATATATGCACATAATTTCATATGAAGAGTCATTATCATCAAAATTAGTAATCGCATCATCATAATAGGATTCTTCCTCATCATCCCATTCAAAATCATCACTAGATGGTGCTAGTCTCATGGCTACAAATTCCTTCCTTCTCAGAAGAGGTGGAGTGCAATCTTCTTCAACAAAGAGCATACTTTCCATAGGGGTGGAGGAAATTTCTCTGATACCGTTGTAATATCCCTGATCTGATATCATATCATAATACTAACTCTGTTGCTGAAGTAATTAAAATTTGAAATTTAAACTTCACAATTAAACCAGTCACTTCTTAATGCAAGGAAAATTATAAGTAGTATGGGAAAATATGGGAATGGAAATGGGATAATGGAAGAGACTGAGAGAAAAATTCAGGAAGAGAGAGCTATTTCCTTAAGAACTTGGCTTTTGGGTCCTTTTAGGTTTCTAAATCAGCTTCGCTGAAGTCTACTCCCATACTTCTGGGTATCCCAACCATGCAAACTAGGAATGAACCATCACCGCCAACCAACCAATGAATAGGATAGTATTATGATACTTTTAGGAATATTTAATGAAGTTATATAAAAACATTTGAATGTTTTAACATATCAGAGGCAACAAAAGTCCTCTTACATGTTGCAAAGGTGAAACTAGCTCTTAGGACAACTCACTAGCTTCATCTTGAAGCTTTCCCAAACAAGTCAAGGAGGATACAAGTCCTCTGTTTCATACATTGGAAGATTATATATACATTTTAATAACACATAAGAACAATAATGAGAATATTTGGTGGCCCATAGGTCGAATTATGCAATTTATGGTGAAACTTGTCAATTCTAGGTGCAAATCTAGACTAGGTTGTGTAAAAAGAAAGTAAACTCAGTGATACAAAGTCAGAATGATATAAAAATTATAGAGCATGATTGTAACATCAGTTTACAGCCATCTATTTTGAATTAACTCTCATAAATAAACTAGATAGCTGTCTTTAATAAGATGCATCAATACAATGCATTTTAGAAGCAAAAATCGAAGGAAGACTTGGAGATTCGAACCATCAAGTACTAGAAACTTATGGATATGATAAAGACACCTGATACGATGTCATTAATTTCTGAAATATTATATCATATCGCGAATCAAACTCTATGTGGATTCTCCTTAGCTTTTGTATGACCTGCAATGAAGATGGGAAGAAGACAGGGAGATGGGAATATGGGACTTGGGGCACATCACCCAAGATAACTAAGGCTGATCACTCAATATTGAATCCAAGATTCAAATAACATAAAAAAAAACAAACTAAATAATGAAGTTGGAATTATCCTTAAGTAGAGCTTGGGTGACTTGTTGAACAAGTACATCACCTGTTGAGCAATTTGCCACTTGCTAAACTATAACCTTGATCATGAATTCTCCCTAATTGAGTAAAATAGCATGTATGAGCCATGTATTATGTTTATATATCATTAACTCTTCATCAAAATAGAAAATATGCCCTCCTTTGGCCCAAAGTTACATGCTTTTACCTTGAATGCTTTTCCTGCACTTTCTACTTTTGTAACTACTCAGCAGAATAGAAATTGCGCCCTCCTTTGGCCCAGAGTTTCCTTCTTTTACCCCGATTGCTTTTCCTGCACTTTATTCTTTTGTAACTGCCGAATTTTCTAATTTGCTTTTGGTTAGTTTCCCTCTTTTCAATGACTACTTTCTTTTGCCAGTTTCTATTTAACATCTTAGGCAAGTTGACTTGCCCCAATGCGCCCTCCTTGTCATGACAATTAATTCCCACTTATATTATTTACATATTAGTTAATAATGACATAAAATAATTCATAATTGGAAATTAACTTATTACATTCCTCCTAAGTATGAAATAATCAAAATTCCCTAGGTAAATTAATTAATTCAACTTTTGAACCCCTAGGTTATTGAAGGTCAACACTTTCAATGTCCTTCTAGGAAGGGACATTACAGAAATATCTATGTTGTTGCTTAAACATGTATGCCCTCAAAAGAATGTCAACATTTTCAATTATTTCTACGTCGATATTTTGATGTTTAGAAAAAGTATTGAATACAATTCATAGATATGCCCATATCATTTACATGCTATAAAAATCCAATTCTAACTATAAAATATAGGTTTTTGAGGTGCCAATGACCTTTTAGCATTATTTTAGTAAAAGATAAATATAACAAATAAATATTATCATGTCCATATATAGCCATTTCTTCTAAACAAATTACTCGAAAAAAATGACATTAAAAAAAATTGTAACAAGGCATATTACAAATGACCTGAAAATGTACAAATGTTGACTTCATAGATATTGTGTTGTAGTGGAAATGATAAAAAAAATTAGTCCTTCATGAATTCTTGGTATTCATGTTGTTATATGAAAATAACCTCAATTCTAAGCAGGACAACAATATGTGGCAAACCCATGACACTATCTATTCTCAATGCTATAATATTTTCTCCTAGATAAAATATATAGGTTGAAAATAATTATAATATGCATGTGCTTGTTTGTAATACACATCAATGCATGGTGCATGGTGTAGTGGTCTAATCATTTTTAATATGGGCTCCTTCCTCATCTGCTTCTTCAAATTCTAAATTTGCATGTAGGGTCATTTCATAATCATTTTCTATTGTTTTGAAGTGTTTGTTGTCCACTCGAAGGGTTCCTTTTGAGATATAGTAGACCTTTTCCATTTTAAAAAAATTGGATGTGTTGATGCAATGCATGTAGGCTGATGTTTGTTATAGCCTACAAATTTACATGCATTCACAAAGAAAAAAAGATGAGAATATATCATAGTTTGCAAAACACTAACATCAACATATACGTTCATATAACTTATAAATAATTATTTTGTTTGAAGGGAAGTGAAATGGTAAAATTTTATGGATGATTGTGAACAAGAATTATAAGGGGCCCATAATCAATTGTATAAAGAATGCACATTAAAGTTAGAAAAGAAATCATAAGATTACATGAATTGAGACAAAAGTATAAAACATGAAAATCGATAAGTTTATGCCCAGGATAATTGGAAGCAAGGGATACAAAATAGAATATGAAATAGAATATTCATAAGGAGAAAGAATATATTTCTGGTTTTCAAACTCAAGATTAGGCAGTCCCTGCAAATTTTGTTCCGCATGGATATTGCAATTTTCCTTGGTCTGCAAATCTGGAAGATGTGGGCTGCTCTCAACATCTATTGTTGCTCTAATACTTTCACCTGTTGAACTTTTAATCTGTTCATCATATTTCAATTTTTCAAAAGAGGCAATATGATCTTGATAAGAATCTAAGGTAGTGGATGTATAACTGTTTGAAGCATCTATACTATGGCCATCATCCTGTAGATCATCAATATCCTCTTCCTTGACAGCAGTATCTAAAAATGTTACATTCTCATCTTCAACAAATTCTGAATCTTCAACTTCTTTATGACATGTTTTGAACTCTTGACTGTACTCATCATCATGGTTCTTTAAATCAGAAATTGTATGATAAACATCAGCCTACTCACAACAATCTTTTAAAAAGGGCTCAGCTGGGTACATATACTTACAACGTTTCCGAAAACATGTGTGAAATTCTTTCAGTGAGGAGATGCTAGCGGCGGGAAAAGAAAAATACCAATCTCGTGCATCTTTCTCAAGTGAATACATGAACATTTTCATGAGCACATCTTCATGCTGAATATTTAACTGGACCATACATTGATGAAATTTGATAAGGTGATCTGATGGATTATCCTCTTTGTTTTCTCTAAACCATGGAAGATAATCTCCCCAAACATCCATAATAGGTACTGGATTTGGGAAACCTGGAATATCAGAAAAATTTAACGGTGCAAACCTTCGAGCCACAATAGCTTCCATGGACATTGGCCTCTGCATCTTGAAATAGTGGAGTTGCCAATTAATTTTTCAAGACAGATTTAGTTTCTTCTTCTCAAAAAGAGAAAGGAATAACAGTATTTGAAACTAATTAGGGCTGCATAAAGCTGGGGATAACTGAAACGTTCTGACTCTTCCAACTCCTCTAGTAGCCACTCTGTCAAACTTGGTGAAAATAGCCTTTAAAAAGTGCTAGTTTAAGTCCAACTCTTAAACCAGTAAAATAGATGAGTATCCCAGGGAAGATATGCTTCAGCTTCATCCTCGGCAACGGCGCCAAATATGTTTGTGCTAGAAATTGTTCGTAAGGCTAGGGGAATAAGCCAACACAATCTCAAGAGTAAAACTCAATAAATAAAACAAATTTTAGGGTTTTTGGTATGATTTAAATGGTTGTAAGCTTCAAGAGCAGTCAGGGAATACATTCAGAAGAAAAGTAACAACTAAATCATAATCATAAACTGATAAATATGCATGACATATATAACAAGATCCAATCTGAAACAGCATTGAGGTTCATACATAAACAACAGGCATTACCAGCAAACACACATTAACCAGCAATGAATCTGTCAATTTAAGCAACTAGACAAGAAGAAAAATGAAGCCAATACAAACAACTGAAGGATAAAGGTCATGTATATCTCATAATTTTATCAGTAAATGCATATAAGAGCTACAGTACTTATCTCTGAACAAGTTTGCAGACAAAACAGTCTTGTAAACCTCCTGATGCTCCCAAAAATCAGAACCCCCAAAGTCTCCTTTCCACCTCTCTAAATAGTTACAAAGAAGTAGTTCCATCTCCCCTTCATTAGGTCGAAATTGAAACTACCCAGCAGTTACATTAACTAACTAACTCAACTAATTTACTAAAAATAGCAAATCGGATTCCTCGCAAATATGGTGAATTTTTGGAAAATAGGTGTCAAAGAAGCTTCCATATCTCTCAATTGGTGACACCTGTGTAAAAACTGAGAGAGGTTTTTTTAAATGGGTCCGTGATGGAAAAACACCTCTCTTGGTTTTTCAAAATTCATTTTCAATCGATCAGAATCTGCCCCGCAAAATGAACACTAAAACAGGAAAATATTGAATATTTAAACTCCCTGAAAAATAGGCTGCAAATATTTAATTGAATCTTTCAAACCTTAACAGATGTTGCAAAACTGAGAGAGGTTTTTGTAGATAGGTGTCTTATGCACAAAAAACTCTTTTGGTTTTTAAAAATTCTTCTCCTTCAGCTCGTGGTCTGCATTTGACTTCATTCACTCAAAACAGGAAAAATAGAGCAGAATTCTGTTTCTACTTTTCTTTCAGCTTTATCAGAAAAAGCTGAATTTGGACATTCCAAAACTCCAGTTGGTGTTTGTTCACCATGGTAGGTTGAAATAGTAGAGATTAAAGTTTCCAACAATGAAGAGACAATTGCATCCACACTACGCACATCCTCTGCAAAAAGGGCAATGTACACACAGTGGAGGTGTTTGATTTTGAACACTATCAAGAAAAACATTATTCTGCAAGCTTTGTGACACTCCTTTGCCATGCCCTTTAAGTAAAAGGATAATACAACGTATTGTATCCCCCAGTAAATTGCTTCTGCTGACTTGCAAAGAATTCTCCCAACAATGAAAAGTAATTGAATGGGCTATAGTGAGAAGCCAAATAGAATCCTGCTTACACAAGCCTCCCAGTAAGGTTGGAACATCCCTGTTTCACATTGGAAGCTTTTGTCTCAGGTTTTAATGAAACTTTGTTAATTTGAGTTATTAAATTCCTGGACCAAAGAGACGAGGCATGATCTGGACTGAACAAGCCACTTGCTTCACTACTTGGCTCAATAGAAGTTAAATTGCTCATTATTGCTGAAATACAAATACAAACCATGTCCTCTCTTGAAAGCTTGGTGTTTGAAGCAAAATTGAGAATCAGTCTCTCCAAATCAAGGGTTCTTGATGAAGCATTGAGAACTCCATCCAAATAATGATGGATCTTGTGAAGCGTGCTATTTGAATTATTGTCATCTTGAAAGCAAGAAGATAGAATCCAAAAGTCCGTAAATTTTCTCTGTTCTTGAACATTACTGGTAATTTCTACTTCTTTGACCTGTTTTTCAACTTCAGTTTCCATTTCAAGCCCATTCACCTGTTCAATATTGCTTTGACTGACACCACTTATGTGCAAACCACAGCTTTGGTATAAGTGTCCACAACTTCCCTCCAATCCAGTTAGTTTCTCACATACTAGATCATTGGATTCAGAATCCAAATCACCAGCCAAGAACAAATTATTGGTTATACTTGGAGAATGGTTAAGACCATTATCATTGCAACTTCCCATCATATTTTGGCCATCATCTGCAATGCACTGAGATGAATGATGCTCAGATTTATTCTTTGCTGGTTCAACCTGCTCAAGACCACTTTCTGAAAAGATCCTCTGTTTGTCATCTTCAAATTTTGCTACTGATTGTTTAGACTGTTCAATATTACAATGTAAGACTTCATTCGCAATCAGAGAATCAATTTCAGAGCAATGATTTTCACAATTTATTCCTCCGCTCAACCTTGTCTGTGTGTACAAATTAGGTTGTACAGCATTCTCATCCATTTCCATTCCAGATGAATTGCAGCAATTTTCCTCATCGAGATTGCCCACTTTATCATCCTCCCTAACTGAATGAAGCAACAAACTATTACCTGAAATACCTGCAGTTCGATGAAATTTCTGACTCGTGTCATTTTTTAGAACCCGAGTGTCACAACCTCTACTGGTAAATGGATCGATAACCTGAGATGGACCATGCTGAGATGACAAATTACAGCAATTGCCCTAGCTATTCCAAACACTGAGAATATCCTCCCCAAAGCGAACACTTAACATAATACCACAAACATCATCACCATAATCCAGCTGATCTCCTACCAGTGCCAGTACCAAATCTTTCCAAAACCGGCCTGAGACGGCCTTATTCATCCGAATTATCCACTTTCCACCACTGCGATTTCCTGGGTCCTCCCATAAAGGATGAATACTCTCTTTGAAAAAGTGCAAATTCGTTGGGTTTGGCATAGAAGAAACCCGAGCAAAATGGAAATAACACACCCAAAAGCCTTCCATAGTGCTGAACTCCACAATTTTTATGCTTTCTTCATATGATGCTTGTGATCTAACTCCAGGTTGTCGACGAAGGTACCCAAAAACAAATCGATGCTGTAAAGGATGGAGTCCGGCTTTAAGTTCTCTGCTATGTCGTTCCCTTTCTTCTAGTTCTTTCTCGCGGCGGGCTCTGTCAAAAGAAATTGCATTCGAACTCATAACAACCACGATTTCCTCACGATGTGTAACCATTTGGAATCATGATGTTCACTGCAGCTTACACGTATCAATCCACTCACCATCTTACACGTATCAATCCACTCACCATATGCGATTAGTCATTCAACATTTGCAATCATAACAAAAATTTGCTTGAAAATCGAAAAATAAGAGGGCTGCGATATTCTTGTAGCGCGCCCTTTGTAATTTTTCCGTCCAGCACTACAAGAATATCTCCAATGCTAATTTTTCACTATTTTCAGCTTTTTGACAGTTTGCTTGCGGTTTAAAAGCTGAACCATACTCATGATGCTAAATGTGACTTCATTATTCAATAATATGACTTTTAACACCCTTCAAGAGATAAAAAAACAAACTTAATAAAACAAATAAAAGCAAAAAATCGAAATTTCAATTAAAACCAAAAATTCCTAAAGTAAGCAAATGAGAAAATTTAAGCATATGAGCAAACTAAAGATAAAATCACAATCAAAATATAAAATTAAAGGAAACAAATTCATGACTTAACACTTTCATTATTATATCGTTTTAACTGGGAACACCAGTTATTTGTAGAAACATCTGGAAGTTTACAACTTGCGATGAGACATCTACTTAGGGCAGAAGTTTTATTCAAATTGAATACCAAAAATCAAAACGATCAATTACATTAATGGATATAAGCATTTGAGACAAAAGCCCATCCATTATCCACCCCCGTTGTGTAATGGATACTTCACCAGCTGCACAGAAAGCAAGTAGCAATGGATAAAACATATGGTTAATTGAATATAAGACTTTAGCTTTGATACCATTTAAGATTTGAGGTTATATCAAAACTTTCAAATGTTGATGAATATATGAAACCAAGCATAAGGATCTATCATTAGGAGTGGTTCTTAGTCCATATTTCAAGAGGTATTAGGGTTATACCATACTGTTATACAAATAAGTTTTAAACAAGATCAAGCATATTTGTAACTTTAGTATTAATTTAATTCTATACAGGGGCGAGAGAAAAAAAACAGAAGGCGTGGGATTTTTCCCTGAGGTCTTGCACTGAAGATGTGATTCTGCTCACGCGTCACAATATTATCTGACGTTTAGCTACTGGTGGAATCAGAAAAAGAAAAAAAAACATAGCACGATCAATCAACCAGCTAGCTTAGCCTCAACTCCACCTTACCTGGAGGACAAAATTAATCACCCTTACAACACACTGTTACTGTGCAACAATGATGTCAGGAAATTGTGGTGCAAATATTTAGTTTATTAAAATATATAAACTTAAAAAGGACTTAAATGTGATGCTGAATTATTTTTATATATAGGTTTTTGTTTAATTGAATTATTTTTATATATGGGTTTTTGTTTAATTTAACTACTCACCAGTCACCAGTAAATCGAACCTGAATTTGTAAGCGACAAACACCTTACTTCTCTGGACAAGACCAAATATTCAAAGTTACGAACAATGTGCTTTTAAATCCAAGTGGGGCCAAATATTCATACAGTAATGTTCAGAAAACAATTAGGGCAAGCATCCTTTCGCCATCGTCATTATCTCTATTTCATCTCTTATATTTATTTGGATAAATACTTATTGAGATTTGCCTTTAGGTTTTTTATGATTATGTGAAGGAAAAAAGTGAGATGGTTTACCAAGTTTAATGTTAGAGAAAAGACAAAGATCCAATTCCAGTCCACTGTTAAAAAAGATTAAACAATGATCTGATATTTTTCATTGTATCTCTATCTTATTTTTCATTGTATCTCTATCTTATATTTGAAGTCTTGTATTTACTGGGATAAGAATCATTGATAATTCCTTTTAGAGTTTTATCGTCTTTTTCTTGTATTGGGATAGATTAAACAATGATCTGATATTTTTCATTGTATCTCTATCTTATCTTTTATGTCTTGTATTTACTGGGATAAGAATCATTGATAATTCTTTTTAGAGTTTTATCGTCTTTTTCTGGTATTGAGATAAGAATCATTGATAATTCTTTTTAGAGTTTTATCTTCAGAATTTTCTTTAGAGTTAATGGTGACTGTAAAAAAATTGAAAAAAGATTATAATTTTTTATATTTTTATATTTGTTTTTCATGATCTGCCTAACCTGAATAAAGGAATCTTTATAATGGCACCGGGATTTAATTTATATTTAATTGAAAAAAGATTATAATTTTTTATATTTTTATATTTGTTTTTCATGATCTGCCTAACCTGAATAAAGGAATCTTTATAATGGCACCTGGATTTAATTTATATTTAATTGGATTACCCCCTATTCTCCAATTATACAAGGTAGTTTGCCATTGACTCTTTCTCTTCATCTAACTTTTTTTCTCTTCATTTAAGTCGATGTTAATATTAGTATACTCATGTCTCTGCATGACTTTGATAGAGGTCTAGATTAGGTGGTCCGAAATTAGTGGCTTATTTTATCAAATTGTCTTCTTTATGATTCATCTTTGATTGTACATGAGTGATATTAATGGTCTAAAAAATATTGTCAAACAAATCACATACCTCATGTCTATATGGCCTTAACCTTTGATTCCTAGTTTGACATATTTTCTTAATCATAACC
>LPNX010661488.1:219845-272792 GCA_001517045.1 Pseudotsuga menziesii | reverse complement strand
CGATCGGGGGAAGGCAAGCCGAGCTACATGCATATTGGGACTGATACATTCTGATATCATCGTTCCCATGCCTGTCACATCCATGAATGGATCAAGGTATATTCTGACTTTTATTGATGATTTTTCCATGTACACATGGGTCTTCTTTATCAAAAAGAAGTCTGAAGTCTGTGAAAAATTCACTGAACGGAAGGCCTTGATCGAGAATGCATCTGGCCAAAAGATCAAGATCTTGAGATCTAATAATTTTGGGGAGTATGTCAATAATGAGTTGCTCCACATATGCTCCCAAATTGGTTTTCAGGTCCAGCATTCAGTTCCCTACACTCCCCAGCAGAACGGTGTAGCGGAAAGGAAGAATCGGTCTCTCAAGGAGATGACCACCTATATGTTGGAATCAAAGAAGTTGGCTGAAAATTTGTGGGATGAAGCCATGCATGGTATAGCATACATTCATAACAGAGTGCCACACTAATCCATGAAAGGGAATACCCCTTTCGAAGCATACTTCACACACAAGACGGATGTGTCGAATCTGGGGGTGTTTGGGTTCACTGCATGGGCCCGAATTCCACTTGATAAAAGGAGGGCTTTGCATCCTCAAAGCATAGAATGTTTGTTTATTGGGTATCCTAATGAATCAAAAGGTTTCAATCTGCTACATATTAAAACAAAACAGATCATCATCGAAAGGAGTGTCAAGTTCGATGAGCCTCTTCAGGAGGTGGAACTAGTGAAGAAGAAAATAGGGCTGAATTTTCTTGGTTGGTGATTGATTAATGTAGAAGTAAGTTAGAACATGTCTTAATTCAAACATCAACAAATGTCCCTCCATTCTATTTAAATATAGATCATGGACAAATCAGGTGCTAATTTATGGATCAAGTGTCATTTCTATTGAGTAGATGTTGAACCGTTGGATCACCCATGTGTATGACACAATTGCGGCCATTGGATTATCATAGTCAAGAAACACACTAAAACCACACTTTAACCTAAAATTAAATTATAGCCAATTGAACTTAACTAATTCCTAGAGTTGAAATATCGTAATATCCTTTCTTTAGAACAACTTGGGATAGGATTGAACAATTCACTAAGAGACAAAAGGAGAAGTAAGGAAGCATCAGAGTTCATCCACCCTTAATGAAAACTTTCTGAATTCCTAGCATAGAACAAATATTTAAGAACTTTTCTTTTGTGAGGGGCTTCATGAAAAATGTTGGATACTTGTATGGAAAAAGATTACTTCAAGGGTATGCTCCTAAAGAAGCTTCTGAATGAAGTGCATGTGTAACTCATTGTGTTTGTTGTGTTGTTGCTATTTTGATGATCCTACATAAACGCTGGAATTTTGACAACCTAGTGTTAGAATTTTTTTGTTCAGAATTACCCCTCCCACATTTGTTGAAATGGTCAATAACGTCTATCTTGACTTATGGGTGACAAAGTGGCCATGGTCAACTATTGTTGGAAATTTTACGTCTATAAATTATATATATGTGCTTGATATTAAGGAGAAAATTATGTGATTATATCGATTTCTATAATAGATTTATACTATGATAGTTTCAACAACTGTAACAATGTTACATCATTTTTATATCAGTTATAATTTCATTTAAATTATATAGTTAACAATGTTAACACAAGAGGAAATTTCTAGGATTGTTTCTAGGTTAAGGGAGAAACTTGCTAATGGTAAAATTTGATGCCCTTATGTTGTGGAAACAAAAAATCCAATGTATTTTCACCCCAAAGTAAAACGTTACACCCCCCTTTATTAAATTCTTTGGCTAAATATGGATAAGGGGAAATGAGACTTTGAGTTCAGAGCTGTCTAAATATTTTTTCGGACTAACAACATATTCAATAAGCTTGAGATTTTGTCTTAACCTTCCTAGAAATAATCTCACTTGCACAACTCAATCCTAAAAACACGGGATCCTTTAAAAAATATTTAAACTAAAATTCATCTAACCAAGTGTATTGAGATCTCTAGAATCAACCTTAACAATATCGGAATCAACCCATTAGATATTCCTCATTGGGATATACTTCGATATATCATCTTGTAGCTCCAATGGGATTCCCCCTAAATCATACCTACCTTATTGGCATATTACCCAACATAACTTTGTTGGAGACATTTACCACCATATACACTCATTTTGGTCAATTTGACCTAGTTAAACCACTATCCTAAGTTTTATTGACTTAATTGACATCAGAGGAGCACTTTATGACATCAACATGAGCACACCCACGCCTACCTTTAGTCAAGGAGGCTAACTAATCCTTCTCCTTCATTCAGGGAGGCTAACTGGAGCACTCCGGGCGTGATCTGAGTGTCATAAATGCACTTTATTGCTAACTGATGGTTACAATCAATTAAACAAAGAAGTGAAGGCACCTCCCTTCATTAAATTGATTATCTAATGATTATTTAATGAACTGGAGTCAACAGGGGTGCCTCCAACCACTTCTGATGGTCAGTTACACTTCAGTTAACCTCATTGGGGTTCATTGGAGTCATTGATGCACTACCACTTGTTGGTTGGCTTGCAGTGACATGTGTCTGAGCTACTTTCAGTTAGACTCAGTCATTTATTGCACTCTGAATTCAGTTAGGGATCAGTTGAGTCAATTAGGGTTTTGATCAGTGGTTAACTTGAGTGTTTACTGTGGCTTACATTCAGTTAAGCTAGACTCACTCATTCAGTTCAAATGAACTCCTTGGGAATTTGAATTGTCTTAGCATTCATGCATCTGGCATGATCATTGTATTGTATCATCATTATTTCATTTGATTATATAGAGATGCTACTTCCATTGCAGCACCTTTTTGCCAATTTTATGCATATTTATCTGAATTCTTTGTGAAGTTGTGTTTTCAGTTCCTAGACCACTGTGACAAATTAATTTGGTATAAGAGCTCATGGCGGGATGAAGCTCAAATCTCTCAAAAACAAGGTTTTTGACAGATCTTGCATGAAAAATTGAGCAAAGCTCAAAAATTTCAACATTGCACCAGAAGCCAAGGCTTACCACTTAATACCCCAAGTAAGAAAATTGTTTATCAAGCTTGCTTCATTGACTATGCTGGGTGTGATGAAAGCCTAAAATGTGCAGGATGTCTAACCTTACGGTGCCCCTTTTGTTGTGATTTTTCAGTTTTTTAACAGGTGAAAGCATTCACTCCAACAGTTTCATATGGCTTCTTCCGTAGAACTTTTGACTCCGTTCAATTTCCACTCATGGAAAGGAGACATGGAGATCCAGCTACATGCTAGAGGACTCTATGGGGTCACTATGGACACTGAAGAAGAGCCTGCTTCTATGATAGACAAAGATATATTCTTGAACAAGAAATATGAAACATTTGGATTCTTGTGCCTCTCTGTTTCTCGGGATCTTCTTTTCCATCTCTCGGGATTGAAGGCTCCAAAGGAAATCTGGGACAATTTGGAAACCCTGTATGGAAAGCAGGATGATTTGAGAGTATACCAGCTTGAGAATGAGTTGATGTCTCTCCAACCTTTCAATTTCGTGACCTTGAATGACTTTTTCACAAAGGTCAAGCGCATTGTCTTACTATTGAAGCAATGTAAAGTGGAGAAGGAGGATGATCACCTCATCCTCGCCATACTCTCCAAACTTGGAGCTGATTATTTAGTTTTTGTCTCTACATTCCATGCAGGGAAGCTCACAACCCCTAGATGGAAGATCCTTCACTCAATGCCTTCATTGAGTCCCTAACAAGTGAAGATGATAAGCTTGTCCAGATGGGGATCATCAGATCCTCCCATGATCAAACCCTCCATGTATCAGGGCCCAAAGATATGAAGGGTAAAGGAAAGTAGCAGAAGAACCCAAAAACTAAATTCGAAGCTCCTAAGCCTAAAGTTGAAAACCAGCAGCATGAAGATTCTTCCGACTCAAAGAAGAACAAAGGAAAAGGGCATCATGGAAAGGAAAAAGTCAAGTGTTCATACTGCAGGAAGGGATTCCACCCTGAACATGCCTGGATGAAGAAGAAAATTGATGAAGCTACCTCTCTCCTTGAGAGAAATCACATCAATATTCTAGAAAGATTTCGGAGGAGAGATCAGCAAGATCGAGAACCACAGCATGAAAGAGGTCATGCCCTCATGGAAATCACTTCGAAGTCCAAAGCACTCTTGATAGATTCTAGAGCTTCAAACCACATGATGGCTGAAAGAGACTCCTTCTCATCTTTGGAGACTGGAAAAACCGTTCCCATCCACATGGGAGATGACTCCACCATCATTTCAGAAGAACAAGGTACTGTTGATCTTAAGAATGGATATTTTTCAAATGTTTTGTATGTACCATCTCTGGCATCAAACCTCCTTAGTGTTTATCAATGAAACATACAGGAGTTACCAAGAGAGTATCCTTCAGCCCAAATGATATAGATATCACGGAACTTGCATCCAGGAAACATGTTGCAAAAGGCCTTGCAAACCATCATGCAAAAGCCTATGAGTTTTCCCATTTTGTGGTGGATGCAAAGCCCATTGCACTGCTAACTCATGGAAATGAAGTTAGTAGACTATTGCATGAGAGTTTTGGCCATCTCAACTTCAAATACTTGCAGTAATTACAGAAAAATTCCATGGTTGAAGGCCTCTCGGTCATCAAGGCAACAACTAGAATTTGCAAGGGTTGTGTTGTTGGAAAGCACCCTGAGCACAAATTCGATCGGGGGAAGGCAAGCTGAGCTACATGCATCTTGGGACTGATACATTCTGATATCATCGGTCCCATGCCTATCACATCCATGAATGGATCAAGGTATATTCTAACTTTTATTGATGATTTTTCCATGTACACATGGGTCTTCTTTATCAAAAAGAAGTCTGAAGTCTGTGAAAAATTCACTGAATGGAAGGCCTTGATCGAGAATGCATCTGGCCAAAAGATCAATATCCTGAGATATGATAATGGTGGGGAGTATGTCAATAATGAGTCGCTCCACATATGCTCCCAAATTGGTTTTCAGGTCCAGCATTTAGTTCCCTACACTCCCCAGCTGAACGGTGTAGCGGAAAGGAAGAATCAGTCTCTCAAGGAGATGACCACCTATATGTTGGAATCAAAGAAGTTGGCTGAAAATTTGTGGGCTGAAGCCATGCATGCTATAGCATACATTCATAACAGAGTTCCACACTAATCCATGAAATGGAATACCCCTTTCGAATCATACTTCACACACAAGCCGGATGTGTCGAATCTGGGGATGTTTGGGTCCACTGCATGGGCCCGAATTCCACTTGATAAAAGGAGGGCTTTGCAACCGCAAAGCATATAATGTTTATTTATTGGGTATCCTAATGAATCAAAATGTTTCACGCTGCTACATATCAAAACAAAACAGATCATCATCGAAAGGAGTGTCAAGTTCGATGAGCCTCTTCAGGAGGTGGAACTAGTGAAGGAGAAAATGTGGCTGAATTTCCTTCCTATTCTACTGAATATTTGGATGATTAAATTGGGGGTGATGACCCTAATTTGGATCCTCTAATTTCTGATATCAGTGTACATAAAACATCAAATGCTGAATCATAACCTGAAGTGCAAAATCATCTCCCAACTTGGTCCCAACAGACACTCTCTTCCACAAGAAATAACATTGGAAATCCGGATGATCCAAGGAGAACCCGGTGTGATTTCCAAAGAGCAGGTATTGCACTCTCTTGTACTGATTATTTGTTGTCTGAATATTGTTATTTGATGATAATTTCAGACCCAAACTCCTACTACCATGCTCAAAAGGATCCAATATGGCAATTTTCCATGGATGAAGAGATGAATTCTCTTCAGAAAAACACTACTTGGGAGCTATTTTCTCTTCCTCCGGGAAGGAAATTGGTTCAATGCAAGTGGGTGTTTCGGACTAAGGTTTCTGAAAATGGTAGCACCTGAAAATATAAGGCAAGGCTGGTGGAAAAAGGTTTCTCCCAAGTCCAAGGTGTTGACTACCATGAGGCTTTTGCACCGGTTGCAAAAATGGATTCCATCCGCCCAGTTTTGGCAATTTCAGCATCTAAGCACTGGGAAGTGCATCATATGGATGTTAAGTCAACTTTTATGCATGGAGATATTAATCAAGAGATATACATGAAGCATATCGAGGGCTACATCTCTTATCCATCTTTGGTTTGCAAGCTAAAGAAGTCATTATACGGGTTAAAATAGGCCCCAAGAGAGTGGTATTCCAAGATGGATGCCTTCCTTCTCTTGGAAAACTTCCAAAGGTGTAGATCAAATCTAAATGTGTATATACAACAGTCTGATGGTCATTTTATTATTATTTTTTTATATTTTGATGACTTACTGATCACAGGTAGCATAGTTGCTTCTATTTCAGTCATCAAAACTACTCTCCACAATGCATTTGAAATGAGCGATTTGGAGCTCTTAAGACAATTTTTGGAGCTCGAAATTGAGCAAAATTATGATGGGATAATGGTCACTTAGTCTAAATACATATCAGGCCTGTTAGTAAAGTTTAATATGGATAAATGTAGGCCTGCACCATTCCCTTTCCTTTTTGGGATCAACCTTGAATAAGGAAAAAGCACACCTCCCATGGACTGCACTATATATCGACATATGATTGGTAGCTTGTTGTACTTGAATAATTATTTCCCTAATATCTATTATGTCATGAATGCTGTATAAATATACATGTAGCAGCCCCATGATCTTCATTGGAAGGCAGCCAAGAGGATCCTCCAGTACATTCAGGGAACTAGGACCTACTGCATTCACTATGCTGCAAACTCCAAGCTAGAGCTGGTCGGATACATAGATTCCGATTGGGTGGGTGATTCTATTGATCAGAAGTCTACTTCTAGATATGTATTCATGTTTGGTGGTATCCCCATTTGCTGGTCTAGCAAAAATCAGGTCGCCATAGCATTGTCTTTAGCAGAGGTTGAGTATTGAGGAGAGGTGAATGCTTGCATCCAAGCTGTTTGGTTGCAAGGAATTCTTTCAGAGTTTGATCTTGGTAGTACTTTGTCCAATGTCCTCTTTTGTGACAATCAAAGTGCTATTAAGATATCCACAGATCCAGTTACCAGGTAGAGGACCAAGCATGTAGAGATACACATGCACTATATCAGGGAGCTAGTGCATGACAGGACCATCATTCTGCAATACTGCCTGACTGATGAGCAGATTGCACACATCTTCACATGGAGCTTTTCAAAAAACAAGTTCACTTACCTTCGTTCATTGTTGGGGGTGAGTTCATCAGGGTGATCCAACTACTTTCAGTTTTCAGCTTGAGGGGAGGGGTTTCCCACTGGGTTTTCCCTCTTTTCCCCACTTAGTTTGTTTTTGAGCATTGTTTTAGTTTCATTATTGTATAGGGTGACCTATGGCCTTTGTTTCCAATGCCCTAGCATTCTTATGCACTTTCTGTTTTCTACTCCTCATGAGTATAACTTAAGGGGCGTGCTGGAGAGATTTACCACCATACACACTCATTTTGGTCAATTTGGCCTAGTTAAACCACTTTCCTAAGTTTTATTGACTTAATTGACATCAGAGGAGCACTGTATGACATCAGCATGAGCACACCCATTCCTACCTTCAGTCAAGGAGGCTAACTAAGCCTTCTCCTTCATTTGTGGAGGCTAACTGGAGCACTCTAGGGGTGATCTGAGTGTCATAAATGCATGTTATTGCTAACGAATGGTTACAATCAGTTAAACAGAGCAGTGAAGGTGCCTCCCTTCATTAAATTGATTATTTGATGATTATTTAATGAACTGGAGTCAACATGGGTGCCTCCAACCACTTCTGATGGTCAGTTACACTTCAGTTAACCTCATCGGGGTTCATTGGAGTCATTGATGCGCTACCACTTGTTGGTTGGCTTGCAATGACATGTGTCTGAGCTACTTTTAGTTAGACTCGGTCATTTATTGCAGTTCGACTTCAGTTAGGGCTCAGTTGAGTCAATTAGGGTTTTGACCAGTGGTTAACTTGAGTGTTTACTGTGGCTTACATTAAGTTAAGCTAGACTCATTCATTCAATTCGAATGACCTCCTTGGGAATTTGAATTGTCTTGGCATTCATGCATCTAGCATGATTATTGTATTGTATCATCATTCTTTCACTTGATTATACAGAGCTGCTACTTCCATTGCAGCACCATTTAGCCAATTTTATGTATATTTGTCTAAATTCTTTGTGAGACTTTGTTTTCAGTTCCTAGACCACTGTGACAAATTAATAAACTTTGTGACATCTCGATAATCACCCCTGATAAATCCTATCTCAAAATATCAGTTTTATATATGCTATGTTGAACTTCAAAAAACGATACCTTGAAAGCCTATATCAAGCTTACCTCATTAGGACATTCCTTAAGACACATTTCCGATCGCAATACCTCGATATCCCTGTACCAAACATACATTTTTGGGGTATCTTCAGTGGACATACTCTAATATAATTCTAGGGCTTACATAACTGATCAAATCATCGATGGACATAATTTGATATCGTTCTATTGGACTTACCCTATTGGGATATTATCTGATACATAGTTTTGAACCTCTATTGAGCTTACCCTGAAAAATCTTCATCAAGCACTCTCCATCAGGATATCTTCTGATACATACTTGCATGTCCCATATGGACTTACCCTACTAGACATACCTAATTTACAAAGGGACCAAAGGTATAAGTTGATAAAAGGGTACAAAGGGACAAACCCCATGAATTCTTTATGTCTACATTTCTTATTGATGCTATGTATGTGACAAACACCTCACCACAAATAGGTTGGAATTGGAACCATAACCTACTCTCGATACATATTTACTATCGTAAATTGTAGGCATCCAGTTATAGGTTTCCTGTAACGGTAAAAAATCGTTTACTGTAACTTCTCGAACTTCCACTTTCTAAAATACAAATAATCCATGAGTTGATAAAATAGATATGATGATATGATTTTACATCGAGGCTCTCCTTTATAGGCTTGAGCATGTGTAGTGAAGGGTTACACCCTTTCACTTAGTAATTAATAACTATAATTAATATATTATTTTATATTTGTTACACTTTTCGTTAAGAGTTATTTATTTAATTATTATTAGTTATTTAATGTATATTTATTATATATATATATTTGTTCATTACATCTCCTCTCCCTTACAATTTCTTTGTCCTCAAAGCAAAATTATGGAAGGCTTTATCCCTTGTTCCAGATCCTGATGCTTTCTCATGACATTGTGTGTTGGTATTTGCAACATTTGACGAAATAAGACAATACATTATTTTAAACATTGTGTGGAAATGTTGCGTCACTAGTGAAGTCGTCCATCCGAGATATACCCTTAACGAAATTATTTGTGGATCAATTTTCGGGAGTTGTCAATTTTGTCTTTTCTATTTGTAGGAATAATACTCGTAATTTTCCCTTTGATTTTTTCGTCTATCATAATGAATCTTGTGATTTGGATGGCGATAAGGAACTTGAATCGCCTATGAAGTGTTTACTAGAACTTCAACTTTTGGTGCTTCTAATGATTTTTGTAATTATTTTTCGGAACCATTTTATGTTGATGCTGTTGGAGACATTTACCATCATACACACTCTTTTGGTCAAATTGGCCTAGTTAAACCACTATCCTAAGTTTAATTGACATCAGTGGAGCATTAATTGCCATCATCTAGTCACACCCATGCCTACCTACAGTCAAGGAGGCTAACTTAGCCTTCTCCTACAGTCAATGAGGCTAACTAGAGCACTCCAGAGGTGATCTGTGTGACATTAATGCACCTAATTAATAACTGGTGGTTACAATTAGTTCAACCAGTCAGTTACAGTCAGTTAAGGTGCCTCCAGTCATTAAATATATTATTTAATGATTATTTATTATTATTTAATGAACTGGAGTCAACAAGGTGCCTCCACCAACTTTTGATGGTCAGTTCAGCTTCAGTTAACCTCATCGGGGTTCATTGGAGTCATAGAGCACTAGCACTTGATGATTAGATTGCCATGACATGTGTTTGATCTCCTTCAGTTGAGATTTAGTCATTTATTGCACTCCGACTTCTGTTAGGATTTGGTGAGTCAATTATTGTTTTGGTCAAGTGGTTAACTGAGTGAGATTGAATGGTTGAGAGTCAATTAAGCTAGACTCACTCACTGAATTCGAATTGTCTCCTTAGGTATTCAAATTCTTCATGGAGTTAAGCCATTGCTCAGCATTGGAATTGTAACCCATTATTGTTTATTAAATATACAGAGAGGAAACCATTTCTGGTTCCGATAATTTCCAATTCATGAGTATTTTTTAATTATTCTTTGATGATTTTGATTCCTAGTTCCTAGATCATGTGCAAGAATTAATATGGTATCAGAGCATACGGCGGGACAAAAGAACAATCTCTCAAAAACAAGATTTTTGACAGATTTCTCCATGAGAAGTGAGCAATAGCTCAAAATTCTAGCACTGCACCAGAAGCCAAGGTTTACCACTTAATACCCCAAGTAAAGAACTTGTTGATCAAGCTTGCTTGATTGACTATGCTGGGTGTGATGAAAGCCTAGAATGTGCAGGCTGTCTGACCTTATTTTGCCTTTTCTGTTTTGATTTTCAGGTTTCTACAGGTGAAGCATTCGCTACAGCATATCTCGATGGCCTCCTCAGTACCTCTGATGACTCCATACAATTTCCACACATGGAAAAATAAAATGGAACATCAGTTGCACTCCAAAGGACTCTATAGAGTCACCACGGACACTGAAGTTGAGCCTGGATCCGCCATAGAAAAATCAATATTCTTGAACAAGAAGGATGAAGCCTTCGGTTTCTTGTGCCTCTCTATTTTGGATGACCTTCTCTTCCATCTTATGGATCTGAAGACACCAAAAGAAATATGGGACAAATTGGAATCTCTGTATGGAAATCATGATGACTTGAGAGTTTACCAACTCGAAAATGAACTCATGTCTCTCCAACCTTCCAATTTCGAGACTCTGAATGATTTCTTTACCATTAGAGGAAATTTGGGGTCTAAAATGGGCCTTATAAGAAAATGTGCCAAAATAAGTTTTTCTGAGTTGGAATTCAAGAACCAATAGAATTTCAATAAATTAAGTCAACCATAATGGTTGAATGGACATATTTGTCATTAAAAAAAACTACTTTTTTTGTTTGTATTTTCGACATATCTCATTGTGTTTTTACTCAAATTTCGATCGGAAGAGCTCGTTGGATGCAGAATTTGATTCCGCATTCAATGAGTACCCACACTACATACTTTTAACGGACCCTGCTACCCCAAAAACAAGAAATACCTGAAAAAACGTGATGATGACATCATCATCACATTTTTTTAGGTATTTCTTATTTTTGGGGTAGCGAGGTCCACCAAAAGTATGCAGTGTGGGTACTCATTGGATGCGGAATCAAATTCCGCATCCAATGAGTTCTCCCCATCGAAATTTGAGTAAAAACACAAGGAGATATGTCAAAAATATGAACACAAAAAGTAGTTTTTTTCTTTCTTCCTCCAAAATTAATCAATATTACTTTATTATTTTAACTATTATTTTATTATTTTCCTTAGGAGGCCCATTTTAGACCTCAAAATTCCTCTAATGCAAAGTTCAAGCATACTGTTTTTCTCTTGAAGCAATACAAAGTGGAGAAGGAGGATGATCAGCTCATCCTAGCCATCCTCTCCAAACTCGGGGCTGATTATTCAGTTTTTGTTTCTACATTCCGTGCGGGGAAGCTCACAAACCCTGGATGGAATATGCCTACACTCAATGCCTTCATTTAGTCCCTAACTAGTGAACATGACAAGCTTGTTCAGATGGGGATCATTCGATCTTCCCGTGATCAAGCCCTCCATGTCTCGGGGCCCAAAGATGTGAAGGGTAAAGGAAAGTAGCAGAAAAATTAGAAAACTAAATTTGATGCTCCCAAGCCTAGAGTTGAAAATCAGCAGCATGATGAATCTTTTGGCTCAAGGAAGAACAAAGGAAAAGGGCACAATGGGAAAGAAATAGTCAGGTGTTCTTACTGCGGGAAGGGTTTCCACCCTGAACATTCCTGCATGAATAAAAAGCTTGATGAAGCAACCTCTCTCCTTGAGAGGAATCACATCAATCTTCCGGAGATATTTCGGAGGAGAGATCACCAAGATCGGGAACCACAGCATGAGAAAGGTCATTCCCTCATGGAAAGCACTTCGAAGTCCAAAGCACTGTTGATTGACAGTGGAGCTTTGAATCACATGATGGATTAAAAACACTCCTTTTCATCCTTGGAGACTGGCAAATCCATCCCCATCCACATGGGAGATGACTCCACCATCATTTCCGAAGGACAAGGTACTGTAGATCTAGAAAATGGTTTTTTTTCTAAAGTTTTGTATGTGCCATCTCTAGCAGCAAATCTCCTTAGTGTCTATCAGATGACACATACAGGAATTCCTAAGAGAGTCTCTTTCAGCCCAAATGATGTTGAGATAATAGAAATTTCATCCGGGAAACTCATTGCAAAAGGCCTTGCAAATCATCATGCAAAAGCCTATGAGTTCTCTCACTTTGTTGTGGATGCAAAGCCCACCGCTCTACCAACTCATGGAAATGAGGTTAGTAGGCTATGGAATGAGAGGTTTGGCCATCTTAATTTCAAATATTTACAGCAATTACAGAAAAACTCCATGGTTGAAGGCCTCCCGGTCATCAAGGCAACCACGGGAGTCTGCAAGGGCTGTGTGATTGGAAAACACCCTGAGCACAAGTTCGATCGAGGGAAGGCAAACCGAGATACAAGCATATTGGGGCTGATACATTCTGATATCAGTGGTCCAATTCCTATCACATCCATGAATGGATCAAGGTACATCCTTACCTTTATTGATGATTTTTCAAGGTATACATGGGTTTTCTTTCTCAAAAAGAAATCAGAAGTATGTGGAAAATTTTCTGAATTGAAGGCCTTTATCGAAAATGCCTCTGGGATTAAGATCAAGATCTTGAGATCTGATAATGGAGGGGAGTATGTCAGTAATGAGTTTCTGTACATTTTCTCCCAAAGTGGTATTCAGGTCCAACATTCAATTCCCTACACTCCCCAGCAGAACGGAGTAGCAGAAAGGAAGAATCGGTCTCTCAAAGAGATGACCACCTGTATGTTGGAGTCAAAGAAGCTTGCTGCAAATTTGTGGGGTGAAGCCATGCATGCTGCAGCATACATTCAAAACAGAGTGCCACATTCATCAGTGAAAGGAAAGACTCCTTTCGAAGCATACTTCGGACACAAGCCAGATGTGTTGAACCTACGGGTGTTTGGGTCCACTGCATGGGCCCGGATTCCGCTTGATAAAAGAAGGGCTTTGCAACCGCAGAGCATAGAATGTATGTTTATTTGGTATCCTGATGAATATAAAGGATTCAAGCTACTAGATATCAAGACCAAACAAATCATCAACGAGATAAGTGTCAAGTTCGATGAGCCTGTTCAGGAGGTGGAACTAGTGAAGGAGAAAACTGTTGAATTTCCTTCCTATTCCATTGATTATTTGGATGATGAAATTGGGGGTGATGAACCTGATTTGGATCCTATAATTTATGATATCAGTGTGCAACAATCATCAGATACTGAATCAGAACCTGAAGTGCATAATCATCTTCCTACATGGGCCCAAAAGACACTCTCCTCCGTAGGAGAGAACATTGGAAATCCGGATGATCCAAGGAGAACCCGGTCTGATTTCCAAAGAGCAGATATTGCGCTCTCTTGTTCTGATAATTTGCTGTCCAAAACTTGCTATTTTATTATTATTTCAGATCCAAAATCCTACTACCATTCTCGGAATGATCCGAGATGGCAAGTTGCCATGGATGAAGAGATCAATTCTCTTCAGAAAAACTCTACTTGGGAGCTAGTTTCTCTTCCTCCAGGAAGGAAATTGGTTCAATGCAAGTGGGTGTTTTAGACAAAGGTTTCTATTGATGGAAGCACCTAAAAATATAAGGCAAGGTTGGTAGCAAAAGTTTTCTCTCAGGTCCAAGGAGTGGACTACAATGAGACCTTTGCACCGGTTGCAAAAATGGACTCCATCCGCCTTGTTTTGGCTATTTCCGCATCCAAGCACTGGGAGGTGCATCACATGGATGTTAAGTCAGCCTTTCTACATGGAGATATTCATGAGGCGATATACATGAAGCAGCTTGAGGGCTACATCACTAATCCATCTTTGGTTTGCAAGCTAAAGAAGTCACTATACGGGTTAAAATAGGCCCCAAGAGAGTGGTATTCCAAGATGGATGCCTTCCTTCTCTCACAAAACTTTCAGAGATGTAGATCAGATCCAAATGTGTATTTACAGCAGCATGATGGTCATCTAATTATCATTGTTTTATATGTTGATTACTTACTGATCATAGGTAGCACAAATGCCTCCATTTCAGCCATCAAAACTGCTCTCCACAATGCCTTTGAAATGAGTGATTTGGGGCTTCTAAAACAATTTTTGGGGCTCGAAATCGAGAAAAATTCTGATCGGATTATGGTCACTCAGTAAAAATACATTTCAGACCTGTTAGTCAAGTATAACATGGCTGAATGTAGGCCTGCACCATTCCCTTTCCTTTCAGGGATCAGCCTTGAAGAAGGAAAAAGCACACCTCCCATGGACTGCACTATCTATCGACAGCTGATTGGTAGCTTGTTGTACTTGACACATTCTAGGACTGGTATTTGTTATGCCATGAATGTTGTATCAAGATACATGCAGTAGCCTCATGATCTTCATTTGAAGGCAGCCAAGAGGATCCTCCAGTACATTCAAGGAACCAGGACCTACGGCATTCACTATGCTGCAGACTCTAAGCTAGAGCTGGTTGGATACACAGATTCTAATTGGGTGGGTGATTCTATTGATTGGAATTCAACTTCTGAATATGTATTCATGTTTGGTGGTGGCCCTATTTGCTGGTCAAGCAAAAAGCATGCTGCCATAGCACTATCTTCAGCAGAGTTCGAGTATCGAGGAGCGGTGAATGCTTGCATCCAAGCAGTTTGGTTGCAAGGCATTCTTTCAGAGTTTGATCTTGGTATTAATTTGTCCACTTTCCTCTTTTGTGACAAACAGAGTGCTATTAATATGTCCACGGATCCAGTTACCAGGAAGAGGACCAAGCATGTAGATATTCACATGCACTACATCAGGGAGCTAGTGCATGACAGGACCATCATTCTGCAATACTGCCCGACTAATGAGCAGATTGCAGACATCTTCACCAAGAGATTTTCAAAAAATAAGTTCACTTACCTCCGTTCACTATTGGGGGTGAGTTCATCAGGGTGATCCAGACTACTTTCAGTTTTCAGCTTGAGGGGGTGTTTTTCCCACTGGGTTTTCCCTCTTTTCCTCACTTAGTTTGTTTTGAGCATTGTTTCAGTTTCAGCATTGTACAGGGTGACCTATGGCCTTAGTTTCTAGGGCCCTAGCATTTTTATGCATATCTTTTTTCTAACTCTTCCTGAGTATAGCTTAAGGGGGGGTGTTGGAGACATTTACCATCATACACACTCTTTTGGTCAAATTGGCCTAGTTAAACCACTATCCTAAGTTTAATTGACATCAATGGAGCATTAATTTCCATCATCTAGTCACACCCACACCTACCTATAGTCAAGGAGGCTAACTTAGCCTTCTCCTACAATCAAGGAGGATAACTGGAGCACTTCGGGGGTGACCTATGTGACATTAATGCACCTAATTGCCCACTGGTGGTTACAATCAGTTCAACCAGTCAGTTACAGTCAGTTAAGGCACCTCCAGTCATTAAATATATTATTTAATGATTATTGAATGATTATTTATTATTATTTAATGAACTAGAGTCAACAAGGCACCTCCACCAACTTCTGATGGTCAGTTCAGCTTCAGTTAACCTCATCGGGGTTCATTGGAGTCATGGAGCACTAGAACTTGATGATTGGATTGCTATGACATGTGTTTGATCTCCTTCAGTTGAGATTTAGTCATTTATTGCACTCTGACTTCAGTTAGGGTTTGGTGAGTCAATTAGGGTCTTGGTCAAGTGGTTAACTGAGTGAGATTGAATGGTTGAGAGTCAGTTAAGCTAGAATCACTCACTGAATTCGAATTGTCTCCTTAGGTATTCGAATTCTTCATGGAGTTAAGCCATTGCTCAGCATTGGAATTGTAACCCATTATTGTTTATTAAATATACAGAGAGGAAACCATTTCTGGTTCCGATAATTTCCAATTCATGAGTATTTGTTAATTATTCTTTGATGATTTTGATTCCTAGTTACTAGATCATGTGCAAGAATTAATAGATGCTTGTAGCAATGTGACAATAAGATTGTTCTTTTGAACTTTGACGAGATTTGCATTGCTTCCCTTTTCTGATGTTTGAATTTGAGCCTTTGATGATTTGTATATTGCGTTAGTCATCGTTTCTTTGTCGACACTTAATCTCTTGCAATCTATATTTTCTTGTAAAGATTTGTTCTCGTGTTTTAGCTTCCTAACTTGTATAAGCATGTCCTGATTAACTTTCTTTAATTGTAAAAGTTCTTCTTTATATTTTGAGTTGACAACGTCATATTGACTTCCTGGATTTTTGGGTTCTCTTTCTTTTAAGTTTTTTATTTGCTCTAACAATTCCTGATTAACCCTTTTTAAGGGATAGCTTTCTTCGTTTTTGCATGATAATTCGTTTTGAAGATCTCGATTCTCCTCTTCAAATTGTTGATTGCGTTGAAACTTATCATTTTCCTTCTTGATTTGTAGAAATAATTTTTGGTTATGATCTCTTAAACGAGAGATCTCTTCTTCTTTACCTGCAATAACCTTGTTGAAATCATTATGTATCGTCTGTATTGATTTCTCATTTCTCTGTGACAACATCTTTGATATTTATTTGAAGTCTTCAGATGATGCACCCTATGATTTTGTCTTCGTGTTAATGTTCGACAATGTGATTTTTTTCTTTTTGTAGGGGAATGTTAGAAACTTTTTTTCAGCATTTAAGATAAAAGTCCCCAATGTTTTTAGCCATGATAATCCAAAAACTAGGACACTATTACTACTCCACAAGGATATAACTAGAAATTGCGAAACACCAGTATAATCTCCAATGTTCCATTGTAAATCGCTTATTGCATCTTCTTTGTTATTCGAATAGTCTAACCTTTAACTTATATTTGTCCTCATAATCGCTAATTCATTAGCAAATTCATCACTAATATAATTATTACGTTCGTCGGGAGCAATATAAATAGTAATGTATTTCCCTCTAATAGCTCATTTTATTTGAAATAACACTGAGACATAAGTTTTTAAATTGCTTGGAAATATTCCTTGTTTTTGGCTATTAGACCCCATTCTTTTTAACCTAAACTTCCTTCGAAAAATACATTGATTATGAATTAAATAATAATTTAATACTTGAGATCTGAACATTTTTCAATACACTTCCCTTATAATCCTTTGATTTGAACTTAAGTATTATTTGCAATACTTTTTTTTAAATACCTTTAATATGTAACATAAAGTTTACTTAATACCCTTATAACGTTGAAGTACTTTTAATAGTTTTTAGAAGCTTATGAATTTTTGTTTTTGTTTTTAATCCCTTATTATATTGAAGTCTATATATATATTGGATAAATATAAACCTTTCGTGGAAAATGAAACTCCTTTATAATAATACTCCTTCTCTTTTTTTTCCAATAGTTTTGTAAAATGCCAGTAGATTGGGTGGTTGGGAGGAATGAGTGTTAGCTTCCCCACCTAAGTTCAAATCTCACTTGCTTCTTAGTAGCAATTATTATGCACTTTTAGATTTTTTTTCCTTTAAGTTTTGTAAAATTCCAGTAGATTGGGTGGTTGGGAGGAATGAGTGTTACCTTCCCCACCTAAGTTCAAATCTCACTTGCTTCTTAGTAGTAATTTTTATGCACTTTTATATTCAAACCCAAACCCACTTATTAAGAAACCATGGGTGGTTTCACTTTTTTCCTTTTTTGGAGGGGGGGGGGTTAATTTTACCTTTTTTTTATTTTTTTTTATTTTTAAAAACAATGTCCTATTTTTTTGGTAAACCCAAATCTACAAAAAGTGTAAATAATGTCAAGGGCCGTATAGCTCTGATACTTACATTGAGGCTCACCTTTATAGGCTTGAGTGTGTGTAGTGAAGGGTTACGCCCTTTCACTTAGTAATTAATAACTATAATTAATATATTATTTTATATTTGTTACACTCTTGTTAACAGTTACTTGTTTAATTATTAGTAGTAACTTAGTCTTTATTTATTATATATATTTGTGTTCATTACATTCCCTTTTTATGACATTTGTGATTGTTTTCTAGCCCCTTGTACACTATTATTTTCAATAGAACCACCCCTAGATTGTCCAATGAATCCATTGCGACCCTGCAAAAAATTAGTGATTGGTTTATTATTGAAAATTTCACCTATATCATAATTTTTCAGTATCTATGGCCCATCACACTTGTTTTCAATACACATCCCCGATATGTTAGTCCTTATGGATATTTCCTATCATACCATTATTAAAGGAATTCCTCTAATCTATCACACCTGAACAATAAAGCTTGGCTTGGATTCCCAATAAAATTGGCATGTACACCTTGACCAATGCTCTGCATGTTTGGAAAGAATCCATGACTCTCGATGAACTTGATCTTTGTTGGGCACTTAATAGAAGACATGATCCTAGGCAAACAATTGAAGAACTTTTCAAGTCTATGGGTTTCAACCCCATCTACATGCATAAAGTTGATCCTCATGAGCTTATTTTCCAAGAGGTTAATGGTTAAAATGAATTGTTGATATATATTTCAGATAGTAGCTAGAAAGCATCTCTTCACCTACATTAGGTAGTTTCCTTGAATGTGGCTAAGTTTGATAGACAAGTTGCTTTTGACGTTGAAGTTGCACATGATAAACAAAGAAAGAAGTCGAGAAGGATAAAAGAGAAGAATTGTTCAATATTTTTTTGCACATCGAGGAACAATTAAAGAAAAAACAAAGTGCATAATCATCCCAAGGAAAGGATGTCGAAGAAAAGCCAAGAAGGAAACATAAGAAAAGGATAAAAAAAAGAGGTTGAAGATGCCAGGAAAAAGGAGCCAAAAGAAAAATTAAAAAATAAATAGAACACCATAAATGAGGCAGAAAAGAAGGCATAGAAACAATTTGAAGAAAAATACAAAAGGGAAGCAGAATAAAAGGCTTGAAAAGAGCCCAAGGAATCCAAGAAAAAATATTTGATGAAAAATTCAAGAAATAGGAAGAAGAACAAAGAAAGTAAGAGGCATCCCCGAGGGATATCGAGTAGGAAAATAAGAGACAAGAATCATCTCAGATGCTTGTTGAGGAGGAAAGAAAGAAAAAATAAGAAAAAAAAGTGAAGAGAGGAGAAAAAATAAGAAAAAAAGTGAAGAGAGGAGAAAAAATAAGAAAAAAAAGTGAAGAGAGGAGAAAAAATAAGAAAAAAAGTGAAGAGAGGAAAAGAGAAGAATCAACATATAAGGCTGTAGAGGAGGAAACGAAAAGAAAATAGGAAGTTGAATCTGAGAGACTCATGCAACACCAACATAAAGAAAAATTAAAGAAAGAACATGAAGCTCAAGAAGTAGAAGATCAAAGAAAGAAAAAATAGATGGAGGGCGAAGAACATAAGAAAAAAAGAACAAGAATATAATAAATCACAAGAAGAGGTAGAAAGAGTAAAACAACTTGCATTGCTTTCTTCTCCAATCAATCCAAGCACCCCACTCTCTATGGTGCAAGGGGTATAATCTTCCATGGAAATTAAAGATGTTGATGACTCTTTTGTGTCACCAGGATACTATTATTTTGGCCCATCAAGCAAGAGTGTCACAAAATACCTTCTAAGAGACAAAGGATTGGAGGAACTATAAAAAATATGATAGTCTGTATTCTCTCCATTAAATATCCTTAATAGATTACAACCAAACAAATTCCTTATTGGAATTGCAAATGGCGAAACGATAGGGGATATAAATCAATTAATTAACCAATATAAGGATCATGGCAATAGTGTTGATGAAGATCTAGTAGAGGTGCATAAATAACACATGGAAAAGATTGATTGATTGTTCAAGGAACATGAAGAACACATTGCATCCTTAAAGGTTGAAAAATACTATGTTGGTTATAAATTGTAGAGTTACCAGAGACATAACCATTTAACTCTGTATTTCCTAAAAGAGGAGGCACTTAAAGCAAATGAGGCATTAAGAGAATCTTAGAAAGGTTTTTTATTGTAGTTAGAAGAAGTACAATAATGATATGATCAAATTACTCAGCTACCAGGTCATGCAGAACTACAAGAGGAAAAATGGAAGATAAGAAAGGATAATTTCGATGATCTCCTTGATTGGTAACAACATTATAAGGAAAGTCCTAAAGCACTACCAAGGATGGACAAGAAGGACAACACCAATACCAAGAGATGGATTAATTCAGGGAAAACCGCTTGTAAGTTGTATGTAAATCTTGTTGTAGAAAACTATTACTATTTCCAACCGATCTTGTTGTAGAATCTATAATTATATTGATTTCATTCTTGACAAGTTTGATATGACTATCCTTGATGACTTGGACAAAGTTGATCCGTTCAATTTGAAAATCGCAGATGTGGAGCAACATCAAGACAAATGCAAGGAGGTGATAAGTCAATTCGCAGAGGAGAATGATAAGTTGTTGAACAATTATCTATATAGGCCAATCAAACTTGCCACCCTTTCTGATGCATTTGTGAAGAGAATCATGAAGGATTCAAAAAAAGAAGTTGAGACAAAGATATTTGAAGGAGAACTGTTGCTAGGGAAAATGAATGAAAGAGTAAATATGATATATGAAATTCATTCTATGTGGAAAAACTTCCATAAATGTGCTAAATAAATTAGTTTTACTCTTATTTTATTGTTTTAATTTTGTATAAAGACACTAGTAGAAAAAGTGAGATATATGACTAAAAAAATGACTAAAATTGCATATAAATGACTAAGTTTAGTCACGTGAATAATCGTCATTTATTACCAGTCACTTATAACATGACTAAATATGTGAATAAACAATCTTCGTCATTTATTGGTTGTTTTGATTGGTCAATTTGTTCATATATTTAGTCATTGTTTTAGTCATTAACTTTGTTAACTAGTTATTTATTTAGTCATTGATTTCTATTAACTAGTCATTGATTTTTGTTAACTCATCATTCATTTAGTCATTGATTTCAGTTAACTAGTCATTTAGTTAATCATTAAGTGCAGTTAGCTGGTAATTCATTTAGTCATTGACTTTCGTTGACTATTCATTTATTTAGTCATTGATTGTTGTTAACTGGTCATTTATTTAGTCATTGATTGATGATAACTGGTCATTTAATTAGTCATTGATTTGTATAGATAGGGCATGGAGGAAGCAAACCATCAACCTCCTATCTATATGGAAAGTGCTCTTTCATTGAGCTAGCACCCTTAAATGGAGTCAAATTCTACACCTAATCAAATTTCACACTAAACAAATTTAGTTAAAAATATAAATCACATTTTGTTTTGACTTTTTTTCATAAAAGAACAAGATGTTCCAGCTTTGATAAACTTTTGAAACCCATTCACCTTCCCCTCACCTATCTTAGAATCATATTAGTAAATCATTAAAGTAAAGTTAGTCACTTATTATTTTTTTACTACAAGAATTCATCAATGCAATGCCACCTCTACTTTTACGTTGTTTTTTTTTTGTAGTAGCAATGACTCCAATATCACTACTGAGAATGAATTAAAGTAGTGTGGTAAAAATTTGGATTTTGATATATATGTTTATTAAATGTTAGAGAAACTAAACATTACCATCAAAAATAGAAGTTCAACATTAAAGAGAGGAAACCTAGCACTTGGAATAGTGTAAAATCATAATATAGAACCGTAGATCTATTTTTGCAACAATTGTCTTTGTATTGTAAATAATAATGAAACATTCTTTACTTACCATGAGAGAAAGCAACAATATATCTCTTCAAAATTTTGATTACTTTTGTTTATTTCACAAAACATATTGCAATGAAATCAATACCTTCTCCAATTCCAAAATCAATAACAAGCCACTCCAAAATATTTCAATAATTTGTTTGCCCTTAGATTAATGAACTAAATCAACATTATCATCAAAATCACCCATTTTTTGAGTATGATGATTTGCATAGGCTACAAATCATCATACTCAACACTCTAGGTAGCTCCTACAATGGTTGTAATATCATAGTAAATAGCATATTTTTCATCTTGAAGGCATCATTGCATACACTAGAATTCAAGGAAAAATGTAAGCAATTTCACCAAGAAGATCCAGGTGGAGAATAGAAATAGGAATACAACTGTAATGTCCCCCTGACCCTTATGACAAGGAAAAGGTTCTAAACTTCGATTTAAGAAAAATGGGATAAGGTTAGGACAACTAACCATTAAATGATTAATTAAGGTTAGAAATGTAATTAACATTACTAAGGTTGTGTTACTTAATCAAATAATTCGTTGTGCTTAGTTAAATAATCTCAACACTTAATAAAATATATCAACATTAAATTTAAGTTCATAATCACATTCAGTGCATGAATAATGAATCTATTATCATTCTGTGATTAAGGTCCTACATTAAATTCTTATACTTCTTAAAGATTATTGAAAACATATAAGTTTATAATTGTTAAGTATTGTGTCGTTAATTGTTTGTGGGTTTAATTAGTTTGTGGTGTTGTTCAGTGTGTGATTTCAATGAATATAAAAACTAATAAAAAAACACATCAAGAAACATATGTAGCCTGTAAAATACAAACACACCACAACCAAAGCATAACAAAAGGCATTTGGCTGCAATCACAACCCATAAAATCACCTCCCAATGGTTGTCCCCTACAACCATTTTTCACTAATATATTTTAGATTGCATGGTTGCATCCCTCCAGACTTAAAAAAATACTCATATTACATTATACAAAATCATATATGCAAATAGGATCATATCCAAGCATAGAACATTTACAATCTAACAACTGGTGCGCTCAACCTGGCACCGAAAAAACTGCTAAACCAAAATGGACATATCTTGGTCATCTAGAAAGAATTTTCAACAAAACAAAAGACGATCCTTACTAGAAATTTTTTTATGGAAACAATGGAATAGGTCCCAAAGAAAAAAAATGAACATAAATTGGTGAACCAGAACATATATTTGTTCCCCTCCTAGTACCGTAGATTCATACTTGCAATTTTTGAAGAAGAGAAAGAAGATCAAAATGAATATCATCTTGGATTTGAATCCTACGGAGTCCATTATTCCTATAACCAAATTATGAAATACAATAATCAAGTGTACATATTATTCAATTCAACCACCTTTGCACATAATCATCATAATAATATGTTAAAATATAAATAAAATCATATGAGAAATACTTATCTCAAGATATGAAAAACTGGTTGCAGCAGGACGACTTTCCTCCGAATCGTAGAAATCGTCAATCCTTCCTCGCTTGAAAAAATCACCCCCAAGATGAGATCCTGGATCCACATGTATAGGAACACTTAGTATAGAAACTCTCAGAAATGCATCTTCCAAGAACCACAATTCTTCCCACTACTACTTTCCTATCCATCTTTGTTGCTTATGGGATATGACCTAGCTCGCCATTCCCATTTCCTGGCTTCCAATGTTAGAACTTGGACTATTAGAGTGATATAATAGAAGAAAATAGAAAACAACTAGACTAACTATAAGTATCAATACACTCCCACTCCTACCAGCATTCCCAACATGGATAGATTGCACAAATCACATGGTCCAAAGCTCAAGATTAAATTCAAGAGGAGAGGGCATTTGTATTTCTAGCAAGAGGAGGAAAAATCTAACCCAAAGGGATCAAATAAAATTAGAGAGAGGTAAGGTTTAAACTTCATCATGGATATTTAACTTGAATTAGTGTAATGGTGGCTTAGTGAAAAGATCCCCTTTCTTGAACACCATGAGGAGGAGTTACCAAAAACTGAGTGGGGCCATGAAGAGCACATGGAGGGACACTAATTCATAAAGGGGATTACAAAACATTAAGAAGGGAGAAATATGTGAGATAAGGCATCCAATAGGGTAACAAATATCATGGAAGCACAAAAATATGATCATCAATGCATAGCGTAAGAGTGTAAGCTAGAAAATAACTTACAACCTCTAAAAACTAGGAAAAGGGCTCGTAAATGACCAAAAACACATAAATATGAGGGAATATATTCCCAAGGAGGGATCCCTAGGAAACAGGGGCCTACTAAGGTGTGAAAAATATGCAATATTAACTCCATAGTCCATAAATATTGAGAATAAGGTATGTTGTACAAGGTTTGGGTGACCAACATTATTAATGTCACCAATGTGCAAATATGAACTGGGATGAAAAAATTAATCCAACAACAAGTTATAAGGTGATATGGATGTACCCATTCCCCATGACTTTGTAGAATCCATTGTCCCCCATACTCTTTTAGTTTCCTTTGATGAGCGAGTTGTTTATTTAATCAATAGCAACAACATTCAAAGATAGCAAATATGCTAGTAATAACATTAACATTAATAATAGTGCCAAAGTCCAAAGTCACATTATCAAACGATAATCATAAGTACTTAATTAAATTAATCATGCAAAGGAGCATAAATCCATAATGCAAAGGAACATAAGTCACATGAAGGATCATAATTATGGGGCTTAACAACTGGGGTATTACAACAATGATATCTAGATACTTCCAGCAAATATTTGCATTCTCATTTTATACAACAATCAACATCCAACTGTATAATCTAAGTAATATATGGAAATAATGTATGCACTCATCCACCATGCACAAGATAACAAACACCTATAGAAAGAAGATGTCATTTTTTTATATCAAACTACCATAGAAAAGAGATACAAGCCCATCATGGCCTGCACATATCTCCCAATCGACAAAGTTTTCCTTGATTCATGTAATTCAATGATAATAATCCATCCATATCAATGGCACACAATCGGTGAGTGAAACCCTTTACAAACATTGAAATCGTGCCCAAAACTTCATTAGACTAAGATTGAAAACTTTGCAAATAAGGTCAAATTGAGTACAAGGTTGATTTTAATATGAGAAAGGGTGAAAATAGTTGTGCTAAATTGTTTATTTACCATCTATAAAAAGAGACAATACCAATAGTTTAACCATGGTATTCATACAATAAATTAGTAAATGGGGTAAATCAAAATGATGGATTTTAGGAATAAGCACTTCAAACACTAGGTTGTGACCATGCAAGCTTAATATATACATTGAGTAAAGGAAAAACAGATGAAAACTTGTATTCAAAGGTAAATACAAAATGGTCCATGATTGGTGAGGAATAATTAATTGCATGCATATAAAAACATGCAGCCATAATCACTCAACAAGAAAACACATAATGAAGGAATCAAATGATTTGTTTCATAAGTTATGAGTTATATATTTCCCTTTTCCTTTTGAGGTTGAAGGTTGGTGTTATGGAGAGAAAATTCATATGGATTTGGGTGTACCACAACAGACCGAATGACACCAGAAATCAATTCATTCCAATATGAAAGATAAATAAAGAATTCTTACACTAAGGGGTATGAAGCGTACCTTATTCCAGACGGTTGATGTAGATCCCCGTTGATATTTTCCAACATGCTTGCATTCACAATTCACTCTCAACAACAACAAACAAGACAAGCATGATATATATCAAAGTGTTAGGCCTACTATAGCATATATAACCCATCATGTATAAGCAAATAAATACATCCATGGATACAATATTCATATTTATGCACATTTATTGGACAGGAAATGGATATTTCTATTAATAAAATGGAGATACAATAGTGACAAACTTTGTTGACACTTCTTCGAACCGGAGAAATTGAGTCCTCCACCTGGGCCTCCAACACTTAAATCCTCCATCACAATGGAAAGATTACAAAGCAAAGGAAATATTGGGAAGAGCAGTGCTGTGTTCTCCAAAGGGAAAAAGGGATGCAGACTCAAGAATAAATAAGTGAGGCAACAATGAACTATAGTTTCCTTGCTCTCCAATTTCTCCTCCTTCAATGTATCCAAGATGCTTAATATATAGCACTCCAAATAGGAAATGGAGGGTCAATTCCGAGCATTCTCAAGGAAAATGGAATGCCAAGAGTCAAGTTATTCGGGACTCGATGAGGAAAACTCCAAAAACTTTTTTCTTCATGCACATTTCCTGATGTATGCGGGTTTTGGCTCAAAAGATGTGTGTACATGCAGATATTTATCTAAAATACACATATACACATAAACAAGTGTATTTTGTGGACTTTCTTGGGACATCAAAGTATAATATGAGAAAAGGAGGTCCAAGGAGTCTGCAAAGGGACATGGAAGGCCATTAAATTTAAGCTCATAATTAGACGGTGGAGAAAACTCATACTAACGAGTACAACTCCTAAAGTCATACTAACAACCCAACCAATGGATGTGATATACAGTGCTCTGTTTGAAGGCGAAACAAATCGACAATTTCCAAAGATAATATCATTTCCCATCTGACTTTTTATGTTTTATTTTTTATTTTTTTGGACTTTTCCAGATTTGAACAGATTGAAAAAGAATAAAAGTTATTATAGTATACATCTAGGAGGAGATGAGCGTCATGGACAAGAAAACTAGTTCCAGGCAGTGGAACATACCTATGCTCAATGAAAGGAAGCATGTGCAGGATAAGGACACTCGGGGGAAGGCCTCCTCCTGGTAAGGGATTATAAAACTGCAAAGGATATGTAAAAGGATCTTCTTGGATAGGATTGAGACAAGCTTGGGCTACATGGCTATAGATCTGAAGCAGGGAGCCGACATAAAGCTCAATAAGGCAAGAAAAACGCATGAAATGCAATTACAACTTGATACACAAGGAATTCCCTATGGGAAATGGTCAACATAAAGTTCAATAGGAGTATGAATCTCTTGCTCAAGACATGGCGGGACTATAAGGGACTCCCTAAACCTAAAGGAGAAATCTCAGCATGGGTACCAAATGCAAAACATGATCTAACTAGGGAACCCATGTATAGGAAAGCTCTACCACTCACATGATGTCATAATGGCAATATTACAAAGAAAAGGAAAGCTTAGGAAGAGTAGCACTGTGTGCTCCAAAGGGACAAAGGGATGCAGACTCAAGCATAAACAAGTGAGGCAATAACGAACTATAGTTTCCTTTCTCTCCAATTTCTCCTCCTTCAATGTATCCAAGAGGCTCAATATATAGCACTCCAAATATGCAATGGAGGGTCAAGACCGAGTGTTCTCAAGGCATACGGAAGGCCAAGAGTCAATTTATTCGGGAATATATGAGGAAAAATCCAAAAACTTTTGTCTTCATGCACATTTCCTGATGTACGTGGGTTATGGATCGAAAGATGCGTGTACACATGGATATTTCTTTAAAAGTTGCGTATACACATAAACAAGTGTCTTTTGGAGACTTTCTTGGGAAATCAAAGTATAAAATGAGCAAAGGGGGTCCAAGGAGTCTTCAAAGGGACATGGAAGGCCATAAATATGTGATCTACCAAGTGTGGTAAAATCAGCTATATCAGATGCTCCCTAATGTGTGAGGTCAAAGGGGCAAAATGATGGAAATACATTATATCCATCCCAGAAGTGGAGTAATGAAGACCCAGGTGGAAGAACTAGCCACTCATCGATACAATACAATGATAAATCTCTACATATGATTGCAAATATACATATATCAGTCCCGAATACATAAGAGTACAATGGGCACGAATATGCATGATATACAAATGTCATGTTTGGTCATCACCACGTACAATATACAATGGACAAGATCTCCATAGTGGATGAAGATATCTAATAATATATTGGAATCTGGTCATGAGAGCTGATATCTCATGAATACTGACACGATCAGGGAGGTAGCATATGTGGAATTCCACTAAATGCTACGAGTACATGTCACATCACACGAGTAAAGGTTTCGAGGTTGAACATGATGGTCCATCATCTGATTACCACTCATTTATGTATATCGTTAACAGACACAAGATATCCCACTGATAATGATAATGGGAATCAAGGTACATAGTGCAATCTAACAAGTGTGAATAGATGTCTTGAGGTCGAACACTTGAAAGAATCCATTTATCAAGGGGCATTGATGTATTCCCAAAATTGTCGATGGCGAGAGAGCCTACCACTAATGACTATAAGTCTCAAGGCACTCAAATGAACTCTAGACTCATATTCCAGAATAAATGATCTGAATCTGATGGAATGGAATTCACTGAAAGGAGGTAATTAGGGAATCCCCCATCAACCAACACGAGGTACTCAGCAATGCTGGATAATATGGAAGAACTCAAACAAACAAGATGTGCACGAACCAATAAATGTACCCAAAATGGCCAACATGCAAAGTCAAGATAACTAAGGAATGTCTGACTCAGGATAAAATTCCTTCGAACAAGAGCATAAGGAAAATGGTGACTCAAGGTAGGAAGCATAGACCCGATATATAAACTGGGACAGCTATGTGACACAGGAGGCATCAACAGAGGCTCCATGGGGATTGGAATCATAACAAGACAGTGGAGAAAACTCAGACTAATTAGTACAACTCCTCAATTCATACTAACAACCCAACCAATGGATGTGATATACAGTGCTCTATTCGAAGACGAAATGACTCAACAATTGCCAAAGATAATATCATTTCCCATCTGAGTTTTTATGTTTTTTTATTTTTTTGGAATTTTTCAGATTTGAAAAGATTGAAAAAGAATAAAGTGCTTATAGTATATATCTAGGAGGAGATGATTGTGACAGACAAGCAAACTAGTTCCAATCAGTGGAACATACCTTTTCTCAGTGTAAGGAAGCATGTGCAGCATAACTTGACACTCGGGGGAAGGCCTCCTCTCGGTAAGGGATGATCAAGTTGCAAAGGATATGTAAAAGGATCTTGTTGGATAGGATTGAGACAAGCTCAGGATACATGGCTATAGCTCTGAAGCAGGGAGTCGGCGTAAAGCTCAATAAGGTAAGAAAAACTCATGAAATGCAATTACAACTTGATACACAAGGAAGTCCGTGTGGGAAATGGTCAGCATAAAGCTCAAGAGGATTATGTAGATCTTGCTCAATAGATGGTGTGACTATAAGGGACTATCCAAACCTAAAGGAGGAATATCAGCATGGGTACCAAATACAAAACAGGATCTAACTAGGGCACCCATGTATAGTAAATATCTACCGCTCACATGATGTCACAATATCAAGCTTACAAAGAAAAGGAAAGCTTGGGAAGAGCAACATTGTGTGCTCCAAAGGGACAAAGGGATGCAGAATCAAGCACAAAAAATTGAGGCAACAATGAACTATAGTTTCCTTTCTCTCCAATTTCTCCTCCTTCAATGTATCCAATAGGATCAATATATAGCACTCCAAATAGGCAATGGAGGGTCAATTCCGAGCGTTCTCAAGGCATATGGAAGGCCAAGAGTTAAGTTATTTGGGACTCTATGAGGAAAAATCCAAAAAAAATTGTCTTCTTGCAAATTTCCCGATGTACATGGTTTTTGTCTCAAAAGCTGTGTGTACACACAAATATTGCTTTAAAAGTCCTATATACACATAAATAGGTGTTTTTTGGAGACTTTATTGGGACATCAAAGTATAATATGAGCAAAGGGGGTCCAAGGATTCTGCAGAGGGACATGGGAGGCCATAAAGATGTGATATACCAAGTGTGGTAAAATCAGTTATAATATTTGGGTTGTATCCATGATTGTTTTTTCTCTCCAAATACACCCTTTAGACTACAAATTTATACCCAAAATACCACTCCACAACTAGTACTTACCATAAATAAAGGCTCAAAGTAACTGGTAAAGCTTGGATCTCCTTCAACTTCCAAAGCAAAGGAGTAAATCTTAAACATATATCTTAAGTTATTCAATCAACCCACTACATTCAAGTGTGTTGAATCTCATACAAAAGGATACACTTGCATGGAAATGGAAGGTTGTTTATTCACTTGTTAGAACTAGTGTTGAATATGTTGATGTATTTGTAACTTTGGAATATATTCTGATGTATATTATCAATGTATGTTGTTGTACCCCCATTGGGGATGTGTGTTACCCCTTTATGGGATGTCTAAATTGTGTCTATACCTTGAGGTACAACCTCTGTTGTAAGTTGGGGAAATAGTCCCCAGTGTAACATCATATAATATGTACTTGTAGTCTCTCTAGGATAAGTGGGCACTATGTGAGAAGACATATAGGCTCGATTATTATGTTTGGTTAGTGACTTGAAAGGGTATAATAGGGAGGCTCTCTCCCTCATTTATACACACCTCATACTCTCAATTTCATATGAGAGAGAGAGACAATCAGAGGAGGAGAGATAGATAACTGTTGAATATTGCTTTTTACCGCTTTTGATCATCTTACTATTCTAAGGAAGTTTGCGGGGTTTTCTCCTTTAAGGTTTCCCCAATGAAAATATTTGTGTATTGTGTATCTTTTATATCGTTTGCATTTTGTTGTACTTTTTATTCTTTCAGATAAAGATCCTAGATCATCTAATCAAATCTTAAGAAAAACTAACATAATACACCTCTCACAAAGTGCATGGCATGAGGTAAATCAAACTATGAAAATGGAGTATGAGCTTGGTAAAAATAAAAAGGTTTTCCCATTCTAGTATCCACCTTTTAATGTATGAGGATGACCATAATTCACTTTATTCAATTCCATAATGCATATAAAGTAATGAATATTGTTTCTAGGTCAACGGGTCTAGGAAGTACAAATAGTCATATTAAACTATAAGAGTACACAAGGAAACACCATAAAGAAAAAAGATAAAAGGTACATGCATTTAACTAATAAAACACACCTAGAATTTACTTTGTAAGGTAAGAAATTGTAATATCCCTGATATGATATTAGATCATAATACTAACTCTGCTGCTAAAGTAATTAAAATTTGAAATTTAAACTTCACAATTAAACGAGGCACTTCTTGATGCAGGGAAAATTCTAGGCAGTACGGGAAAATTTGAGAATGGTAGTGGGATAATGGAAGAGACCAAGAGAAAAATTTGGATAGAGAAATTTATTTCCCTAAGCACATGGATGTTGGGTCCTTTTAGGTTTCGAGATCAGCTCCGCTGAAGTCTACTCCCATGCTTCTAGGTGTCCCAATAGTGCAAACTAGGAATGAACCATCACCTCCAATCAACCAATGGATAGGATAGTATTAGTATACTTTTAGGTATTTGTCATGAATATATATAACAAAATTTTCAGGTTTTAAAGATAAGACGCAAGAAAAGTCCTCTTATAGGTTGCAAAGATGAAACTATCTCTTAGGACAACTCACTAGCTTCATATTCAAGCTTTCCCAAACAAGTAAAGGAGGCTACAAATCCTCTATTTTAGACATTGGAAGATTATATATAAATTTTAATAACACATAAGAACAATAATTAGAATTTTTGGTGGCCTATAGGTCGAATTATGCAATTTATGGTGAAACTAGTCAATTCTAGGTCCAAATCTAGACTAGGTTGTGGAAAATGCAAGTAAACTGAGTCATACAAAGTCAGACTAATATAAAATTACAGAACATGTTTATAAAATCCATTTACATCCATTTATGTCGAATTAAATCTCAGAAATAAACTAGATATCTCTTTTTCAGAAGATGCATCAATACAATGCATTTTAGAAGCAAAAATCAAAGCAAGACTTGGGTGGTCGAACCCTCAAGTACTAGAAAATTATGGATCTGATAAATGCACCTAATACACTGTCATTAATGGCTGGAATCTACTATCAGATCATGAATCAAACTCTAGGTGGCTTCTCCTTAGCTTCTGTATGACCTGCAATGAATATGGGAAGAAGAGAGGGATATGGGAACATGGGACTTGGGGCGCATCACCCAAGAGAACAGAGGCTCGTCACTCAGTATTGCAGCCAAGATTCACATAACATAAAAAAAATAATAAACCAAACTGAACAATGGATTTGGAATTATCCTTCAATGGACCTTGGGTCACTTTTTGAACAAATCCATCACATGTTGAGCAAGTTGCCACTTGCTAAACCCTAACCCTAATCATGAATTTTCCCTCTCGGAGTAAAATAGCATGTATGATTCATGTATGATGTGTCCCTATCATTCACTCTTCATCAAAATAGAAATTGTGCCCTCCTTTGGACCATAGTTTCTTGTTTTTAACCTGATTACTTTACCTGCACTTTCTGCTTTTGCAACTACTCATCAGAATAGAAACTAATCCCTTCTTTGGACCAGAGTTGCCTGCTTTTAACCTTATTGTTTTTTCTGCATTTTTTCTTTTCTAACCATTGGATTTTCTTTTCTTTTGGTTAGTTTACCTCTTTTTCTAACTGCTTGCTTTTGTCAGTTTCTATTTGACATCTTAGGCAAGTTGGCTTGCCCCAATGCACCCTCCTTGACATGGAAACTAATTCCCACTTATATTATTTACATATTAATTAATAATGACATAAAAATAATTCATAATTTTAAATTAACTTAGTGCATACCTCCTAAGTATGAAATAATCAAAATTCCCTAGGTAAATTAATTAATTCAACTTTTGAACCCCTAGGTGATTGACAAGGTCAACACTTTCAATGTCCTTCTAGAAGGGACATTACAATCCTCCCCTTCCAATTATGCTTATCCTTGAGTAGAATTAATCCAGGCCCGTTGCAAAATTGGTCCACCCAAAGAAGTCATTCCCCCATGTAGGATAAATGGTAAATGATATCATATAGATGAGCTCATGTGAATAAAGCTTAACTTGCTCCATCAAGCCAGTGTGTAAAGATTATATAAATACAAGCAATGCCAGGGTCCCATTTCTTGAATTGCATCCCCTTTAGTGACAATGCCTTCCAAATGTTCGTGCCATTTCAAGAAAGCTGTCATTCCAAGAAATGTCAGGGTCCCAATGTCTCAACTGCATCCTCCCAAACATCAGTAACCACCATAAGAATGTATCATCATAGGAAATGAAAGTGATGATGTGGAAATCATACCACCGCACTAAAAATTGAAAAAACCCAATGCAAAATTTATTATATGTGAGACTTCCCAACCCAACATAAAATTCCTTATGTTCCTGATACACACAAGCATTGAAGCTCACAATTCTGTTGCTGCAATGACATAGGTGTGAGTCCAATGTACAACCCCAATGAATATAGGAATGATCCAATAAACACGAATTCCCAAATTGCTCACAATAAAATGATGCATCATAATTATCTCTGAGAATGCAAGTAGGAAATACAAATATGTGTCTCCTCATCCAACAAGGGAGTGCAATGATACTCCAACCAAAAGGTCCATGTGAACACATCCAATGTCTCAGCTCTCTGCCACTAGTCAAAGGGTGAAATCATCCATTAAAATGTGTGGATTTCCTCTGTAGAGGCCACCTTGTGCACGATATATTTCTCAACAAATTCTATTGGCAATTTACTTTCTTAGTTTCCTTCCACTAATCATGAGAAGAAGAAAATTGCAAGAAGACTCCATGTGTGACATGAAATCTCCCACCCAATACATGTGTGGATGAATGGAATCAAGTGGTAGAAATATGTGCCTATTTTGTTTCTAGGAAGGTAAAGGTGCATTCATCAAGTCATCATGAACACCTATGAGAGCCTCTTGCTCCTCATGTGGCACCAACAAGGAAAATTCCTTGTCCCAATTTTCATCCTCATGTGTTGTACTTGTAGTAAAATGTGTAGAGGATGGAAATTCATGAACCAAATCGATAATTCAGTGATACTCATCCACCAGGAAAGTGGGTGAATCCTTGAATCCTTTGACAGGTTCATAATTTGTACCATCTTGTGCCTCCTCCAAGGTTAGACATCTTTCACCAAGAGGCATCTCCAAATCTCTCTGAAAAAGTGCAAGTGTTTGGTCTCCATTTTGTTTTCTCTCAAATCCTGGAGGAACATGCAACTCACAATGCACCTCCTGTGCATATGTAATTGAGGTATATGTTGGCTGCAAAATATATCTTTGTGGCTTCCCACATGGTAGGAAAATATCGTTAAATACAAAAGAATTATCATAGAAGTAAAAATAATTTTGTCCTTGATGAATCTCCATCTTGGCTATGTATTCGTCCACCCAATCCATGGATGAATAAAATATTTGGCTTGATAATTTATGTGGAATGTAATCATCTACCCTATTCACAGCTAAGTATTCTCTCCATATAGGTAGCTCTTGAGGCCTCTCCTCCAATGCATGTATGTCAAACAAATCCCTATATATGTAGGAAAAACTTGTACATCCTTGGACCTCCATCTCATTGATGTATTTTTCTATCCAATCCCTGGACAAATAAGTACCTTTACTTGCATATATGAATGGTATGTATTTTTGAATGTATTTCTTCAACAAGTCAAATGTTTGGACAAGATATACTATGGCATCTCCTTTCACCAACACTTGCAAATCAGAACTTTCCTCATGTTTGTCCTCCACATGAGGTTCCTTAATCACCTCCAATATGTCATCTACCATGTGAAAATCGACATCTTCCATGTAGGATAGGGTGTTTCATGAACTCAACTCCTTTCGAAGTTGATCATTCTGCATTATTGATTCTTGAAGGGCCCTATGTGTTCTCTTCAATAAATTATTGGTGATATCCAACTTACTACTAAGCCTTTATGATTCTTCTTCTTCCTTCTTGAGTGCATTATGATACATTTCAGCCACCATGAGGAGATGTTCTATATCATATATTAATTTCATATATCTCTCCTTCATCTTGACCATGCCTTCTTTCAGTGCTATGAACTCTTATAAAAAGGCTTCTCCTTCCAACTCTCCTACATAAGATTTCCAACAACATCTTATCACCAAGGCATTGGTGTCTGTTGCCACCTAAGCTTTACTTAGTGGTTTTTATCAAGTGAGCTTGGTGAACCGGACAAAGATGATTTGTTTGAACTTCAGAAGACTTTCGAAAGTGCTTCTTAGAAGTGCTTTTTGTACTATATCACATGTTCATACCCCCTTGGGGGAGTTGTAATAAATGTTCTAGCATGATAGTGTCTGTGAAAGACTCGGTCTCATAGACTTTATTTTTCAATCCGATCAACCCAGGGTGTTTTTCCCCTTGGTTATTATTGGTTGTTGAATAAACAACTTATAATTTCTGAGTTTTTCACTCAATACCTCCAAAGTTGGGGTGGTCGGCTTGGAATTTATGCCTATTGAGGTTATTAGAGTCTGTGTCAATGTATAAACATGCTAGGCATTATGGTTGATTCATATGAACATGTCTAAGTCCCCCTAGGTTTTTAATTTTTTTTAATTTTTTAATTTTTTCAGTGTTTATTATTAAAATTTAATTTTTCCAAAACTTAGGCTATTTTTTCATAGTTTAATTGGAAATATTGGTTTTGTAATAAAAGTGGGCTCAATAATCAGTTTCAGTCGTGGGGGTGCTCATTTTCAAGCTTAGAGCACCATGTAAACCTGTAGACCCACTTTTTCTAATTTTTGAGTGATTTTCCATCACTTAGGTCAGAAAGTCCCAAAAAATCAATTATTGATTATTTTAATTAATAAATTGATGAATAATGGAGCAAATCCAAAATCCTAGATCAATGGATTCTCAACCGATTTGATTGAAATCAGTCTCATCGACACTAGATTAACCAAAGATTGCAATTCCTTGACTGAAGGAGCTAATCAGGACAGATCCAGAGTTGAACTTCAACCTCCTTTATGGGAAATTGCGCCCTCTCTCTCTCCTCCACATGTGTGGGCTCTTCTGGAAGCTCTGTGGTTGATGATTCAGTCAGCAGGTTGATGTGTCAGCTCAATCAGCCCTCCAATTGATAGGTAGACTCAGTGGAAGCTCAGTTCAGCTTCAAATTAGGCATTGATGGATTCTCCTTCAGCTACAGTTGTCTATATCCTTGAAATTTGTGCCCCCTCTAGGCTGGGGTTTCAATTTTTTGTATAAATAAAGCATGGCTGCCTCCTTTCCAAGTTAGTTAGACTTGGATTGAGGAGCTATTGTTGTTGTAATACTATGTAATATCTTTTTCTATTGGAATAAACTGAAGCTTTGGAGGCCAAAATGGTGCAATGCTCTTATGTGTGTGGAATTAACACTGTCTTGCAGGTTTTGTTGTTACCGGTGTCTTTCTCTCAATTTCTGCATCTGAATCTTGTCTAGCTTGAAGGATTCAGCTGAATCAATAAGAGTATAGTTGGGCAAGTAAGATTACTTTTTTCTCAACATCTCATAGCATATATGTTTGAGGATTCAGGTTATACATGTTTAAATAAGTTTATTTGCATGTAATCCCTCTCTTTTTTCATATATCTCTATCCATATCTCATAAGGTTTTTGTGCAGGATTGTTTGTTAGTTTTCAGGTAGCAAGGGTTTGACGAACTGTGGATCTAGCTTGACTCCACTAGGCATCTGAATATTTTGTGAAGGCATTGTCCCTCGGCATTCCACTAACTAGTCTCTTTTGCTAATCCATTCTGGCAACAAGCGCTCTTCTTTTCCTCTTCCTCCTTCAATCTTTTTAAAATTAGTCCGGTTACTTGTTTAAAGCTTTAAAATTGTTTAGATATATCAATTTCAGGATTCATTTTACATATATATTTCTTCCTTAAATCTCATAAACTATATCTAATTCCTAAAGAAATTTTACAAGCATTCTAGATCTGGTTTTAGGGAAAATTGTCATTTTTCAAGGCTATAAAAGTAGATCTAAAGCCTGTTGAATGCATGGTTGTTTCCTTAGAATCTAAAAATTTATATTCAGAAATTTAAGTGCTTCATATTTGCTGCCCAAAAATCAGGCCAATATCCCAAGGAAATCTTGCCTTCCTTGGTTCTTTTTCCGCTTCTTTAAAAACTAGTTTTAACTTAAAATTTTTGGGTAAAAAGTGTGTTCATCCAAAAGTACTTTCAAAGTACTTTTGGAAATATTTAACTATGATAATATTTCTGGTTTTTATCAGGTATAACAGAAAATAGGAGGAGGTTCTGTCCGATAAATCATTTTTGGACCATTCGAAACCCCTTAGGGGGTCTCCATCTTCCCAAAATTTAAAAATTTCACAATTTGTAAACCTTTGGTCTCATTCCGTATAAGGAATAAGTGGATTAATTTCAGTTTTATGATATTTTAATTTCTGCTAATAAAAATAAAAATATCTTCGAATAGGCTCTTTCGAGCCTATTCACCATCCCCCCTGGGGGGATTCGCGTCCATGCCATTTTTACATTTTTTCATCTTTTTTCAATCTAGTGTAGTTCTAATATGCAGGGGTAGTATAATTTGACTTATAATCATTGTCATATTCCATATCTGGTTGTTTCAAAGTAAATTTAATACTTACCCCATGAGCCTCCTTTTGAGCCGAAAGGTGAAGAAAGGGTCGTGGTAGTCTAATTAGAAAATTATGGTTTGCTTATTTGTTTATGCTTCATCTACTATCATTAATTGTTTTAATAATCATAATAATATTAACCCCTCCTTGATTCCCCGATTGAGGTCCACTTGGACCAAATGAGGTTCCTGGAGAGTTTTCTTTTTATTAAGAACACCTCTTTTAAAATTTACTAAAAATAACAAAGACTCCAGTGTGTATGCTTTATACTTGGATGTAGTTCATCCAATCAATCAAGCTGCATCAAAATCACTTGAGTGACTATATTAATTAGTCTTCACCTCCCAAATTGACAAACCACAGGAGAAAATCCAATGCCTCGAACGAACTGTAAACGGTGGAAAAATACCCAAAGGAGTGGGAACAATTGGAAAGTGACCTCGAAGCGTCAATCTCCGTCACACCCTGATGGGTGCATTATGAAAAACTGTCTCCAAGACTCCATTCCAGACCACAAACACCTTGCGGGTAGCCGTGAAAGTTCACTTTTGGACATACTCCAAGCACCCCTTGGGTATATCTGGAGTCCCCTTTTCACCTAATTTAATCAATTCACATTCCACATTAATTTAAAATCTACCAAGAGACATTTGCAAAACATTCTTTCAAGCACATGCAAGCACATTATTTTCTCTATTGACTCCATTTAAGGCACTGGTGATTTATTTGATCATTTCTTTCGATTATATATATATTGAGTGTCATTACTGTGCTTATCTGCTTTAAATATTGCATCTTGTTATCTTTTGTTTCCACTGGTTAATTTCAAAAAACTCCTAAACAACTTAATCAATATAACACCATCACACTAAGTAATTAGCCTTCGTAATTTAACAGGGTCTAACCCCTTGGCTTCATTAAGAGTTATCCTAAACGGAGGAGTCAATTAGAACAAGGTGACAACCTTGACTCAAGACTTGCCCCCAAGGACACACCGAGTGGCTTGAATATTTCTGTCATGTAACCCAGGTGTGTGAAAGGCGGTAACAGTGCCAACGAAGTTTTTCATCACTGTTATAATCTTCTCTATGTCCTCCTTTATTGATACACTAAAAACAATATCATCCACCAAGGTTTCTCCTTCCCATGGTTGACACATAAGATCAATTTTCTTGTGGCATGGATCCACAACACAGATCTCATTCTCAACATACCAACCAACTTTAGAATCTGTTGCAAAATCACTTCCATGATATGAAGTGGAGGGTATCTATGAAGGTTGGAATGAAATGTGATTTTTGAAAAAATAAAAAAGCACATCATACCTTGGCATTTCACCTTTATCAACTTCCTGTAAGGGCACTATGGTGGCCTGCTCTTCCACCAAACTCTTGGGTTCGCACCCAAATGGTATGGCCTTGTCTTCTTCATCATTATGAGGCTCAAGAGGTGATTGTAAATCTGATTTATACTCTTATGTTGGATCTGATCCAAAATATGTATCCCCACCCTCCCATGAAGCAACATCCTTAGCAGTGATCTAGAAATCACCCATAAATAATTTGTATGTGCATTCATCTTCAGTTTCTTTTCACATGCAGTCACCTTGTAGTGACTTGCACTCCACCTCATGAATCACTGCCTCTACTTCATTTCCATAGTCCTCATAATTAAGGATTGGATTTCCAACTTTTTCAAATTCATTTTGGAGTTCCTTATGCTCCTCCAAAAGTAGTTCTTCAAGTGTGGATTCATCTCCCATATTGCCAGCAACCTGATGATGGGTTTCTAGGTATTTAGTTGCGCATGGTTCCTCTTCATATTCTTTTGCACAAATTTATTCCCTCATGCAGTCACTTTTCAGTAACTTTCATTCCACCTTGATACTTTTTTCACTTTATTCATAGATATTTGATGTAGAGCACTTGGAAGGCAAGACTTCATTTTGTTGCAACCTTTGCTCCACTTCTCTGCACACATTGTTCACAATTTGTTCTATTCTATTATGATGTGAGTTTCCAAAGGAATCCATATTCCTAAATAATATTCCAATATCATATTCACAAAACTCCGGAAAATACAAGAACTCCTTAATCTCTTTACTCAATGTTTGATATCTTCGGACGTACTCAGAAGCATCAACTTCTAGTGCCTTTCCTCCAATGACCATTTTGTCATCAACAATGTTGAACTATGGTAGATTAATCCTTCTTCCATATATGCACATAATTTCATATGAAGATTCATTATCATCAAAATTAGTAATTGCATCATCATAATAGGATTCTTCCTCATCATCCCATTCAAAATCATCACTAGATGGTGCCAGTCTCATGGCTACAAATTCCTTCCTTCTCAGAAGAGGTGGAGTGCAATCTTCTTCAACAAAGAGCATACTTTCCATAGGGGTGGAGGAAATTTCTCGGATACCGTTGCAATATCCCTGATCTGATATCATATCATAATACTAACTCTGTTGCTGAAGTAATTAAAATTTGAAATTTAAACTTCACAATTAAACCAGTCACTTCTTAATGCAAGGAAAATTATAAGTAGTATGGGAAAATATGGGAATGGAAATGGGATAATGGAAGAGATTGAGAGAAAAATTCAGGAAGGGAGATCTATTTCCCTAAGAACTTGTATTTTGGGTCCTTTTAGGTTTCTAAATCAGCTTCGCTGAAGTCTACTCCCACACTTCTGGGTATCCCAACCATGCAAACTAGGAATGAACCATCACCGCCAACCAACCAATGAATAGGATAGTATTATGATACTTTTAGGAATATTCAATGAAGTTATATAACAACATTTGAAGGTTTTAACATATCAGAGGCAACAAAAGTCCTCTTACATGTTGCAAAGGTGAAACTAGCTCTTAGGACAACTCACTAGCTTCATCTTGAAGCTTTCCCAAACAAGTCAAGGAGGATACAAATCCTCTGTTTCATACATTGGAAGATTATATATACATTTTAATAACACATAAGAACAATAATGAGAATATTTGGTGGCCCATAGGTCGAATTATGCAATTTATGGTGAAACTTGTCAATTCTAGGTGCAAATCTAGACTAGGTTGTGTAAAAAGAAAGTAAACTCAGTGATACAAAGTCAGAATGATATAAAAATTATAGAGCATGATTGTAACATCAGTTTACAGACATTTATGTTGAATTAACTCTCATAAATAAACTAGATAGTTGTCTTTAATAAGATGCATCAATACAATGCATTTTAGAAGCAAAAATCGAAGGAAGACTTGGAGATTCGAACCATCAAGTACTAGAAACTTATGGATATGATAAATACACCTGATACGATGTCATTAATTTCTGAAATATTCTATCATATCACGAATCAAACTCTATGTGGATTCTCCTTAGCTTTTGTATGACCTGCAATGAAGATGGGAAGAAGAGAGGGAGATGGGAATATGGGACTTGGGGCACATCACCCAAGATAACTAATGCTGATCACTCAATATTGAATCCAAGATTCAAATAACATAAAAAAAAAAAAACTAAATAATGAAGTTGGAATTATCCTTAAGTAGATCTTGGGTGACTTGTTGAACAAGTCCATCACATGTTGAGCAATTTGCCATTTGCTAAACTATAACCTTGATCATGAATTCTTCCTCACTGAGTAAAATATCATGTATGAGCCATGTATTATGTTTATATATCATTAACTCTTCATCAAAATATAAAATATGCCCCCCTTTGGCCCAAAGTTACATGCTTTTACCTTGAAATGCTTTTCCTGCACTTTCTGCTTTTGTAACTACTCAGCAGAATAGAAATTGTGCCGTCCTTTGGCCCAGAGTTTCCTTCTTTTACCCTGATTGCTTTTCCTGCACTTTATTCTTTTGTAACTGCTGACTTTTCTAATTTGCTTTTGGTTAGTTTCCCTCTTTTCAATGACTACTTTCTTTTGCCAGTTTCTATTTGACATCTTAGGCAAGTTGACTTGCCCCAATGCGCCCTCCTTGTCATGACAATTAATTCCCACTTATATTATTTACATATTAGTTAATAATGACATAAAAATAATTCATAATTGGAAATTAACTTATTACATTCCTCCTAAGTATGAAATAATCAAAATTCCCTAGGTAAATTAATTAATTCAACTTTTGAACCCCTAGGTTCTTGAAGGTCAACACTTTCAATGTCCTTCTAGGAAGGGACATTACATAAATATCTATGTTGTTGCTTAAACATGTATGCCCTCAAAATAATGTCAACATTTTCAGTTATTTCTATGTCGATATTTTGATGTTTAGAAAAAGTAGTGAATACAATTCATAGATATGCCCATATCATTTACATGCTATAAAAATCCAATTCTAACTATAAAATATAGGTTTTTGAGGTGCCAATGACCTTTTAGCATTATTTCAGTAAAAGATAAATATAACAAATAAATATTATCATGTCCATATATAGCCATTTCTTCTAAACAAATTACTCGAAAAAAATGACATTAAAAACAAATTGTAACAAGGCATATTACAAATGACCTGAAAATGCACAAATGTTGACTTCATAGATATTGTGTTGTAGTGGAAATGATAAAAAAAATTAGTCCTTCATGAATTCTTGGTATTCATGTTGTTATATGAAAATAACCTCAATTATAAGCAGGACAACAATATGTGGCAAACCCATGACACTATCTATTCTCAATGCTATAATATTTTCTCCTAGATAAAATATATAGGTTGAAAATAATTATAATAAGCATGTGCTTGTTTGTAATACGCATCAATGCATGGTGCATGGTGTAGTGGTCTAATCATTTTTAATATGGGATCCTTGCTCATCTGCTTCTTCGAATTCTAAATTTGCATGTAGGGTCATTTCATAGTCATTTTCTATGTTTTGAAGTGTTTGTTGTCCACTCAAAGGGTTCCTTTTGAGATATAGTAGACCTTTTCCATTTTAAAAAATTTGGATGTGTTGATGAAATGCATGTAGGCTGATGTTTGTTATAGCCTACAAATTTACATGCATTCACAAAGAAAAAAAGATGAGAATATATCATAGTTTGCAAAACACTAACATCAACATATACATTCATATAACTTATAAATAATTATTTCATTTGAAGGGAAGTGAAATGGTAAAATTTTATGGATGATTGTGAACAAGAATTATAAGCGGCCCATAATCAATTGTATAAAGAATGCACATTAAAGTTAGAAAAGAAATCATAAGATTACATGAATTGAGACAAAAGTATAAAACATGAAAATCGATAAGTTTATGCCCAGGATAATTGGATGCAAGGGATACAAAATAGTTTGGTGACTATAAATTGAAATTCATGCTTTTGAATTTTCCATTCAATCACTTCAAAAAAACAAGGATTTTCAATCTTCAAAGTCAAAAAACAAGAAAATAAAACAATGGGAGATAGCTCAATACAAGTTCCATTACTTTTCCAACAACTTCAAAGAAGAAATACAATAAACAAGGCCAGCTGGAATGAAATTTGTGCAGTATCTCTTTTGTTCCTAAGTGATTTAAAGGTTCAAAATATTTAATTATCAATTTGTGTAAAAATGCCCCAAAGAGTGTAATCCCATATCCTACCAATATCTATATCAACCTCTTTTATTAAAAAAAAATTCAAACAATAACAGTTTATATTTTTGGAGCAAAAAAACATGGCTCAAAATGAACAAACAATGTTGTAGTTTGTTGGCTTACCATATTTTCTATTAATCCTGTTGTGAGTAGCTGCATACACAAGGTTATGCGTGTCAGGCCTTCAAGCTAGTTACAGTGATAGCATGCCCTATACTTGCACATGTAATTATTCCTTTGAAACTTGTGTCATATAAGTATACCGGAACAAAGAGTATTAAGCCTAGTTGACAACATAACACTCCACCAACCTCATCACTACATCATGCACCAATGACCCATTTTTTTGTTAAGACTTCAAAAAACAGGTCACATAGTATTCTCTAATACCAACCAGAAACAATATTAATGGGAAAATGGGACTTCTAATACATTTTTTCCATAAAGAGAACAAATCAAATTGGGACACACTCTCAAAGAAATTTGAATTTCTATGATGACAGGTATGTCTAAGAAACATTTTGAACAAAATCAAAAGGTAGGTTGATTTTCCCAAGAGGGGTCACATGTGCAAGGTCAGCCTTAGCTAAACCTTGAAATATAAAAGGACTACAATAGAAGCGGTCATCCAATTGTGGCCAATATTGAAGCTTACACTATTTTCACCATTGATTAGCTTTTCCTATACTATAATTCTGTGCATTCTTTTGGAAGTTTTACAGGAAACATGCCCCACGGTGCTGCACCATAGAGTGGACTTCCATCTCTTTATTTACTAAGTATGAGAGGCAACTATTCGACCAAAATTTCTTGGGAATTGAACCTAGACTTATCCCTTTGAAACATGTCATCTAAGGGATCATACCACAAAGAATATGGAACCCTACTGGACAAATTAAAACTCCATCAACCTCACCTATGCACCAATTCCCCATTAGCCCATTTTTGTTGTTATAATTCAGAAAAGTGGTCACAAATATTCTATGATTCCACCCAGAAACAATATCAACAAGGAAATGGGACTTTTAGAACATTTTTTCCATTAAGGGCACAAATTAAACATAATTTGAAAGGAAGTTAAATTATGTGATGTTGTGTATGTCTAAGAAGCATTTTAGACATAAACCATGATATGTAGTTAGATACCTTACGAATCCCTTTCGCATGGACATCTTACCTACTGCGCAACAAAGATGGTTTTTCATATTATATTGAATACAAACTCTAGAAATGGGTTAACTAAGATCTCCCTCTAGAAAGAAAGAACAAGATATACTAAACACAATTTTAGAAACATGTCGCATTGTTTTCCATGCTTATTTCTCTTATTTGTTTATCTCTAGAGAAATTCATGGAATTTCAAAGGATTGATCTTTCAACTAGATCAATTTGGACATTCTAATCTACAGGATAAATGGTTAGCATTGTCCCAACATTGTGAATAAAAAGTTTTCTAGGAGAGAAATTCATCCCTGGAATTATTTGTGGATCATCACTGCGCTCATAGACTGACAGTAGAGTAGCCAAGTTTTACGAAGAGAAATTTCCTATGGCTTCAGGTAGACCACAATAGACTGAATGACACTAGAAATCAATCTAATTCAATATGCGAGAGAGATAAATGCCACTAACACTAAGGGATACAGAACATACCTTATTCTGAACAGTTGTAGAGATCCCCATTGAAATTTTCACTCACGCTTGTACCTAAAATTCATCCTCAACAACATCAAACAATGCAAGAATGATATATGTTAAGTGTTAGGCCTACTCTAGCATATATAAATCCAACATGTATAATCAAATACAACTACATCCTTGTATAAGAATATTCATAGTCATACACCTGTAGTGGACAAGAAATAGATATTTCTATTAATAATGAACAAAGATAAAAGTGGAAAACTCTATCGGCCCCTCGTCGAAATGGAGAAACTGAGTCCTCCACCTAGGCCTCCACCACTTTAATCCTCCGTCTCAATGGAAATCTCACAAGACAATGGAAAACTTAGTAAGAGAAACACTGTGTGCTTAGAAGGAAAAAGGGATGTAGACTCAAGCATGTATGAATGAGTCAACAATGAACTATAGTTTCCTTTCTCTCAAATGTTATCCTCCTCTAATGCATCCAAGAGGATCAATATATATATCCCTTCAATAGGCAATTAAGCGTTGATTTGGAGCGTTTCCAAGCATATGGAAGGCCAAGAGTCAAGTTATTCGGGACTCACTGAGGAAAAATCTAAATGTTTTTTTAATGCATATTTCTCGATATACGTGAGCTACAGTGGAGCAAGCTGCATTCACACGTGGATTTTAAGCTAAAAGCCGTGTTTGGAAATAAACATGTGTTTTTAGGGAGTTCCTTGGATCATCAAAGTATAATTTCAGCAAGGGGGGTCCAAAGAGTCTACAGAGGGACATGGGAGGCCATAAAAGTGTGATCTACCAAGAGTGGTAAAATCAGCTATAACATATTCCCCCTAATGTGTGAGCTCATAGGGGTAACATGATGGCTGAAATACATTATATCCATCCCAGAACTGCAGTAATGAAGACCCAGGTGTAAAAACCATCCACTCATCAATACAATACAATGATAAATCCCAGCATGTGATTGAAAATATATAGTGTAGAAGTATTGAATACATAAGACTACAATGGCCATGAATAGGCATAATAGACATATGTCACATGTGGTTATCACCACATACAATATATAGTGAAGAAGATCTCTATAATGGATGAAGATATCTGACAATAAACTGGAATCTAGGCATGAGAATTGACATCTTCTGAATACTGGCATGATCAAAGAGGTAGCATATGTGGAATGCCACCATGCTTAGAGGTATTCTATGCGAACTGCTATAGGTGCATGTCCCATCACATGAATAAAGGTGTTGAGATCGAACATGATGGACCATCGTCTAATTATTGGTAATTGATGTATACCATTAATAGACACGAGATATCCCACCTATAATGATAATGGGAATCAAGGTACAAAGTTCAATCCAACAAGTGTGAATATATGTGTTGAGGTCGAACACTTCAAAGCATCCATCGATTAGGGGATATTGATGTATTCCCAAAACTATGATTGGCAAGAGGACCTGCTACTGATGAAAGCAAGTCTCAAGGAACTCAATGGACTCTAGACTCCTATTCCAGAATAAATGATCTGAAGTCAATGGAATGGAATAAACTGGAAGGAGGGAATTAAGGAATCCCCCATCAACCAACATAAGGTACTCATCAATGTTGGATAATTTGGAATAACTCGAACGAACAAGATGTGCACAAACTAGTAACTGTATCAGGAATGGCTGACATGCAAGGATAATATAACTAAGGAATGGTCGACTCAGGCTAAAAATTCCTTCGAACAAGAGCATAAGGAATATGGTGACTGATAGGAAGCATAGACTCGATATGAAAACTGGGACAACTTTGCAACATAGGAGGCATCAATAGAGGCTCCATAGGGAATGGAAGCATAACCAGTCAGTGGAGAAACCTTAGAATAACAAGTACAGATCCTAAATTCATACTAATAACACAACCAATAGATGTGATACACAGTGCTATGTTTGAAGGAGACACAAATCGACATCTTCCAAAACTAATATCATTTCCCACCTGGATTTTTATGTTTTTTAATTTTTTTTGGAATTTTTCAGATTAGGAATCTTGAAAAAGAATAAAAAGTCTTATAGTACATAGCTAGGAGGAGACGAGTGTTAGGGGAAATAAAACTAGTTCCAAGCAGTGGAACTTACCTATCCTCAATGCAAGGAAGCATGTGCAGGATAACTACACTCATGGGGATGTATCCTCTCGGTAAGGGATGTTGAAGCTACAAAAGATATATAAAAGGCTCTACTTGGATAGGATTGAGACAATTTCAAGCTATATGGCTTATAACTCTAAAGCGGGGAGCCAATATAAATATCAATAAGGAAAGAAAACGCATGGAATGTAGCTACAACTTGATATAAGCGGGAGTCCCTGTGGGAGATAGACAGCATAAAGTTCAAGAGAGAATATGAGGTTCTTGCTCAAAGACATGGCATGAATATAAGGAATCCTAGACCTAAGGGAAGAATATCGGCATGGGTACCAAATTACAAAGCGGGATCTAACTATGGCACCCATGAATAGGAAGGCTCTACCACTTACGTGATGCTACTTCTAGTAGTAGTGTGATGGTTCTATAACATTACAAAGTGGGTCTATACCTATAGTTAAGGTGAAATGGTCATAAGGCGATGCATAATGCAAGCAAAAATGTGATCCTATCCTATATGCCAATTCAAAATTATACATGTAATAGACACGAATGGGTCAAGACCTCAGCGAGAGTGTAGAAAACAAATTGACCCTACATGACAACAATATTAGTCCAAAATAGCTATAAATAGTCAGTAAAGAGTCCAAACTATAGGATATAGGGAGGATTGATCATGACAACTGCATTCAAAACAAACAGTGTGGTGTATGATGGGACATAAGAAGGAATGTAAGGTGTATACCCATCATTCACATATCCACTGCCACCCCTATGAGAATGAACACTGGTGTTAAGACCAGGAAAAGGAAGTGAAAATACTCCACAAATGGAATAGAGGGTGGAATATGACCACTCCCAAATCTATGAGCAATGTAAGGGATTGTGGTGTCCCCCAGTCCAACACCAGGGTCCGCACTAGGACATGGAGTGGGTGATGGGTTACGAGTAGTGATATCAAAAATGTCAAACAAGAAAGGACCTGAAATTAAGAGAACATAAATATACTCAAGTAACCGCGATCCCTAAATCCAACTAGTGCACAAAGATCACACTCCTAAGAAAATATAAGCCAAGTGCAAGCAAGCAAAAAGGGTGGATAAATTATCTCCTGAATGTAGCAGGTATGTCTCACCTAGAAGAGGCCTAAAACTTCCATACATTATAAGCGAAGGTGTGTAACCAATTATACTGGCCCTTCTCTTCAATGCATAGAGCGACTGTGCTGTCTGACCTCTACCTGGCCAGGACACCCACAAAATAACCTCTATAAGTACCCCATGTGATACCTAGGTAAGGAAACTAAGGTCACCCCAATATAACCAATGCTTAAGAAGACAGTCACAAGCGAGATCTACTATATCGACAAGGTAACAAATCCTAGAGTTCGAAAGCACCAAAGGTACCTAAATAGCCCCCAGATATAAATAAGATAGTAGAAATATATATGGTGCTGCACAGAGTGTGGAAAGGAGCTATCCCCACTGCAAACGAGTACGATGCCTCATGCTTAAGTCATGTGTAAGAGGAGGCTCCTGAGAACACTAATTATACCAAGGATTTCTCTCTCTCTCACCTGGACAGACACCTAAAGTGTTTTGTTTAGTAGTATTGGAGAAATTTACTCACAACAACCTATCACAAGACTCTAAAACCTCAGAGTGTTAATGCACCACTATCAAATATAAAGTGTAATTCATTTTAAATTAAGCGTTGATTTGAAGGCTGTGATTACTCAAAGGAAATGGTCATGCAACTAGTGATCTTATGACTCAACAAATGAAGTAAATATTCACACCTAACAAACAATTCCAAGTGCAATTTGTCTTTGATGATGAAAATGGGGTATGCCACTACATGAGATGCATAAATTTTTCTTTCAAATTTCAATGCAACCTTCCTATATGAAAGCCTAAACACAACTCTCATACAAGAAATTCAATGCAAGTACTTCCTTTAATCCATATGTTATATGCAATTATGAATGCAACTATATAATTATTTTGTATATTCAACATAAAAGAATGAAAATGAAATAAAAGTCATTAAAATTATCAGTCTCTGTAGCAAGCATCAAACACAATCCAAGAAAGACAACAAGGCAAAAATACTAATGCACTAATGGCAAAACAAAAAAGAGATAAATTCCTAGAAGTACTTTCAAAGAAAAATCAATGAAAAAGGGGTCTCTAGTCAGAAAAGAAGCAGTCAATAGACAACATCAGTACCCAAAAAGATCCAGCCACACTCACAACCCACCCAACAAATTCCCACATCAAAAACTCAACCAAAAGGGAGGATATATGCGACTGTTCAAAGAATAGTAGCGTATGTGCGCGACTAGATAGAGGACAACCTGCATATATATGTGACTACACATACTCTGACCCATGTATACAGAGAAGAAAGTGGTAAAAAGCATGACAATGATCAAACCACTCTAGGGGAGTGTCAATGGATGAACATACTACTAATTGCAACACAAAACGGGGAGAAATAGAGAGCAAGTCAAGCACATCGTGCACCCAAACCCCAAATTAAAGAAAGGAACCTCCCTAGCGGAGTCACCAATTCTATTACGGAGAGAAATTTCCTATGGCTTGGGGTAGACCACAATAGACTAAATGACACCAAAAATCAATCTACTTCAATATGCAAGGGAGATAAATGCCACTAACACTAAGGGATACAAAACATACCTTATTTCGGATGGTTGTAATAGATCCCCATTGAGATTTTCAATCATGCTTGTACCTAAAACTCATCCTCAACAATAGCGAAAAAAGCAACCATGATGTATGTTAAGTGTTAGGCCTACTCTAGCATATATAAATCCAACATGTATAATCAAATACAACTACATCCATGGATAAGAATATTCATAGTCATACACATGTAATGGACTAGAAATAGATATTTATATTAATAATGAACAAAGATAACAATGAAAAACTCTGTCAGTACCTCGTCGAAATGGAGAAATTGAGTCCTCCACCTAGGCCTCCACCACTTCAATCCTCCATCTCAATGGAAAGTTTGGGAAGAGCAGCAATGTGTACTCAAAAGGACAAAGGGATGCAGACTCAAGCATGTATGAATGAGGCAACAATTAACTATAGTTTCCTTGCTCTCAAATGTTCTACTCCTCTAATGCATCCAAGAGGATCAATATATATCCCTTCAATAGGAAACAAAGGGTCGATTCGGAGTGTTTCCAAGCATATGGAAGGCCAAGAGTCAATTTATTCACGGATCATTGAGGAAAACTCCAAATGTTTTTGTTTTTATGCATATTTCCTGATGTACACGGGATACAGTGGAGAAAGCTGCATGTACATGCTGATTTTAATCTACAACCCATGTATGGAATTAAACAGACGTTTTTTAGGGAATTCCTTGGATCACCAAAGTATAATTCGAGCAAGGGGGGTCCAAAGAGTCCGCATAGGGACATGGGAGGCCATAAAAGTGTGATATACCAAGTGTGGTAAAATCAGCTATAACACCAAGGTTGTCGACAAAGATATAATTACATAATTTCATGATGACGAACTCAAAGAAAGAAATGAAGTATCCCTCTATACCGTCCCATTTTCCTCAACTAAAGGACCTATTCCATGGTCATCTGAGAAGAAACCAAGATAAGTAAAAGGGAAAAAGTTGAATCACTAATTGCATGACCTTATACTGCGTTCAGATAGAAGAGGACTTAGAATGCACTTTAGGAGACTTGGAGGAAATCGATTTCAAGAATCCTATAATGTAGAAAAAAAATCTATAGATAGCAAGTGACATATTCTTCAACCATTAGTGAATATTTGGATGAAGGAGTCAATAAGATGATAAGGAAGCAACTAAGAAAAATAAATCAGATACACTAATTCAACATAGGAAATATTGAAGTAGATCCTTATTGAAGCTATTAAGAATAGAAATAACCTAGAATAACACTTCAATGAGACCAAAAAAAACATATGGAGATATTAATGGATAAGTTGGTAGCTCTAGCAAAAAATAAAAAAATATCCATATAAAATCCAACAAGGGAATATCCTTAGAAAGAGAAGTCGACTAAGGGAGACGATGGAGGAAATAAAGAAAAATTGAACCTTGAAATGAGAAACTTGACAATATATCTAGTAGAATGGGATCCCATCCATCCTACCCTATTGAATGATAGATTGTACGGAATGAAGAAGAATATCTTATGGCTAGATGATACATAGGAGGATGAGATGCATAAAAAATAGGTGTATTTCATCAACGTAGAATAGATCGACCAAGTAAATATAGAAGGAAAAGAGAAAAAATGGAGATTAAGAAGAATTTCCAAGTCCCCAATAGGAAACAAAAGGAACAAAGCAAGAACAAAATTATATGCTAAAATAAAAAGAGAAAACATAGTATACAAAATAGTGAAGGAACATAAAGAAGCACAATCTGATCAAGGCCAAAGTATTAACAATGTTTAAGGTGGATGAGATTAATCTAGAAAATATGTGTTCTCCTTCGACTCTAACACAATGAGTGTGATATTGAGATATAAGCATTGCATAAGGTAGTGGTCAAAGAAAAACAATAAGAGATAGATTGGGGTGACGAATAAATTAAAAGAGAAGAAAGTAAAGGACAAAGTAGTTTGGAAAGAATGCAAGGAGAGGGTTGAGCAAGAATTGGGAATGTCCAACACTGAAAAAGAAGTTTTCCTTGTTGAAAGTATGAATAAATTTACTACAGAGTTTATCATTTAACATTAATAATATTGGAATAAAATAGAAGCTTGGTCAATAACCAAGCCATGAAACCAAAATTCCTAATTTCGATAGTTGTTTGCTACAAATTTCTTTTAGAATTAGAATAATGAAAGGAAACCCAAACATCTACAACTTCTTGGTTTAGTATTACTTAATTGGATTAGATTCTTATCCATAAGAAAATCCGCAAGGTGGAACAAAAATTCATTGGTATACTTAGGATGCCTTTGGATTCCCTGTATAATATAATGTTTTGTACAAATCAACTAGTCATTCAACTTTAATCCTTTAGATCTAATGCAACCCCAATGCCCAAAGAATAGTTGTTCTCTACCACCAATAGGATACTGGTAAACACTAAAAATAAACAAGGACACACAAATGCAAACAATCAATGACTCACATAAACTTAAAAAAAAAGAGCAGGAATTGTTTTACAAGAAGCAAATGGATAATAGTAGTGCAACTATACCTGCTAGTGGAAGGAATTAGATCATTGATATCAAGTAGGATATCCCATATATTCATAAGAATAGTATTGACCATATGACTAGAAAAGGAGACCACAACTAACGTAACCGATATCAAATCCTCTGTTGCAACTTCTCTCACATCATCATCTCGATTTTCAAGCCAAAATTGAGGGTAGGAAGAATACCAAGGTTGGGATCAATGCACAAAAAATCAATTTGTTTTTTATGTTAGTTTACACACGTCATGATAATTTAGGCACTTCATTGGGGTCCTTTGATTCATTTTTTACATGATCCTTGAGCGCATTAGGTGCGCCTATGGATACTATAACTATAAATGAAGGTATACACCAGTAATTGATCTTCAACACATATTTTTCAGTGTGAAGAGGATAAGGAAACACAAATACCTTCTAGGAGAGAAATAAGTATCAAACCACGTTCACTTTCTTAGCATTTATCTCAGTCATACAACACACACAAGTTTCAATTGGTTCCTTTCCAGTGACTCTTGAATGTGAACAACATAGATTTTTAATGCACATGCAATGAGAATGACTTAATATATACTGAGAAAAGAGTGCTTAAGACAAAATGAAAGAACCAAAAATTAGGATTGGTCACCATTTTGAATTGAATTTAACAAATTGAGTTTTGACTATAGACAATCACTTGACCAAAAAGGGAACATTTAC
>LPNX010661488.1:30618-215280 GCA_001517045.1 Pseudotsuga menziesii | reverse complement strand
ATTTATTTATTTATTTTTATGTATGAATCTGCCCGCATGATAAGTTCTCCATCTCTGCACCATATTATCAAACCTGTAAACATTGGTAGTTAGAAGCCTTATCCCTGATTGAGTTTCATGCATGTCTTGAGAGTGTGAGGTCATGTAGGTCACCTGACTTGATCCATTTAGGAAAACCATGAAAACATTTAAGTTACAAGGCATCCTTGAGCTGCAACCCAGAGGAGTTTCCTAGAGTGATAACACGAACCTCATGAGTATATATTCTACCAAGAAATTCTTCATATGTCTCCACTCCCTTAAATATGAATTCATTCTACTCTTTTTCATGAACATAAGCATACAAATTCATATCAAAACGAGCCAATATATCTCTACATGAAACCATCGAGATCTTCTCTCCTCAAAACCCGTCTTGACAAGAGTTTCTCAAGAACTTATGCCTCCTTCAATGCACAAGGACCATTTAAAAACATGTATATGACCATATTCATAGGTAATTGGGTCTAGGTTCTCTTACCATGAGAAGTGAAAATTGCATACACCCCATCCATCATTGTCTAATATGCATTTTTTCATAAATCCAATCTATTGGGGAAAAACTTAGGCAATAGATGTAGATACATGCGCCCTAAAATTCTAATATTATTGAAAAATCACAAATGTACCAGTCACTAATTTCCTTTATGGTAGCCCTAGATTCTTCGGACAATCTGGGTGTTTGTCTTACAAAAACTATCTGATGCGAGGGATCCATAAAATTACCACTAATGCTATGGAATTACTACTAAGGATCCATAGAATTATCGCAAATTTTATAGAATACTATATATACACATAGGCTTTACATCAAATTTGTAATTTCAAACAATTGGATCATTTGTCCATACCCCAAGACATAGATACTTTCCACATACTATGTATTTCAACCAATCTTTCATATTCAATCCATTTGAAGGAGCTTTTCCTCCCACGTTCTGTGTTTCCCCAAATAAATTGTTTTCCCATTGAATTTTAAAGGCATTAGAAAACCCACCTAACAACATTCAAAAACTGCCAAAGAAACGAGTCCACCTGATGTATCGAATGGCCCTCAAGTGGATCTAGAAAATAATCTACCAAATCTATTTTTATCTAGGGTTCTTTAGCCCTACTCCCAAATAAAAATTTCAATTCTATATTATGGTAGCTTGTATTGCATTAAAGGTATTATTGTATACTATTTAATTTCATTACATATTTTAGTTTCAAAGTTTAATTTTCTTTCTCTCCATGTTTTAAAACTTGTTAATGTTATTTATTCTATATTAATATGATAATCCCTCCGCGTACATATAATAAGAATGTTTTCCCTAGGGGAAGTTAGGCAGAATTCAGTTGGGATTTTGACTAAGTATGAAAATAGTCAGGAAGCAGAAAGGAAGAAGGAATTTGCGACAGAAGTAGAGGAAGAAGGAAGAAGGAGATGTGACAGAAGAACCACAAAAGAAAGAGTAGACAGAAGTAGAGGAAGAAGGAAAAAGGAGTTGCAATAGAAGTATTCGAGGAATCAAGAGTAGACAAAAGAAGGAAGTTGTGACGCAAGAGAAAGTTGCAACACAAGAGGAAGATGCGATAGAAAAGAAGTTCATGGCAGCAGAAGAGATCGCTACAGAATAGAATCCACTACATAAGGAAAATATGCAACAAGAGGAGTGGTGATAGAGAACACCATGTCAAAAGGCATGCAATAGTGTAACGACTAGAAAGCAGTTCAAAAATATCGTGGGTATGAGGTCGGCTAGAGTCGGTGGATGTCGCACGTACGAAAGCATGTTTGTAATTTGGGATGTTGGTGCCTACTGACATGTGTTGATACAATAGGAATGACATCCTATTGGCTAATTGTATGAAGTCGACTGAGAGCAACATGTAAGATTCTATAAGAAGGAAGAACCCAGGCTATGTGCGGGTTACATACTTGGTGTCGCACTCGCTAAGTTGCTAATTACTGAGTTGTTGTTGCTTATCTTGTTGGATAGTAGAGAGTCAATTAGTTTCTTGGTGAAGAGTCAAAGAAGTCTATAACTAAGTGCATAGAGTTGTAGAGAAGATCAGGTTGATCCAAGCTATGTGTGGATCAACAGTAGAGTTGAAGATCCAAGAGCCGTAGAGTTATAAAGAAGTCAAGTCAATCCAAGTTGTGTGCAGATCAATTGTAGAGTCAAGTAGAGAAGAACCTAGAATAGAATACCAGAGAGCATGAGAGGAGAGAGAAGTCTGTATAGATAAGAGAAGAAGATCTAGAACAGAGTCTACAGCTCAGTGCGTAGACAAAAAGGTGCCATCTATATCTCATGCCATATGAAGAGCGCCTTTGTGGTTTTTCCTCGATGTGTTTCCACATTAATTACTATGTCAAATGTATAAATGATGAATGCATTTGAGTCGCATGTATGTTGTTGTGAATGAATGTTTATGTATTTGCTTACAAATTGAGTTATATGCATATGTCACACTGTGGTAGTTTTAATCTCCTATACTCCATGATAATTACCATTATAGTATATGTTAATTATTGAATAGATTTGCATATTAACTATGCATACTTGGTATAAGTAACCCACCCCCTTGGCTTCCTTCGAGTGCCTTGGTAGAATTCCAAGGGAAGATAAATCCCCCACCCAACTGCAGAAACTTGGTTCTATAATTTACCCATAAGAGAGATATCTTGGGTGAGACAGAATCTATGTCGGAGGTGCTGCCGAATGAGCCTTCTCTATCGACCTAATATATTGGAATTTTTTTGCACAAAGGAGGGACTGAACCTGGGTCGAAGAACACAGAAAGCTAAGAATCCAAATGCCAAAAAACATTTAATAGCTAGGACCGTGAATCATTATGGTGAGGGATATGTTATGGAATCAAATTAAGCCTGAAATCCACGATTGGGTGGATTTTAAAGCATTGGAATTTGCATAAGAAGAGAGTAAAGGATCTCAAATGAATCCAATAGAGTGCTTGGGTCGATACCTTTATAATGATATTCTTGATATTTTTTTTCTGAGTTTCTTATTGTGTTGCATGAGTGGTTATCGAAGTTAGCCACCTAGGAAAGAAATTTTCAAGAAGGAGAACTGAAGGAGTGGAATCTTCAGTTGATTCGGTGGATGAAGAGTGTTAGAAACCTTGTATAGAGGGCTATTGATTTTTGGGTAGATAGTATTTTGAAAGGTTATATTACTAATTTTGTTTTCGACATGATAACCTCATATAGTGAGGCAGAAATAAATTATTTCCAAGGACCCCGAAGAAGATACTTGTCATCTTTGAAAACTTGGATAAAGATGCTCGCATGTGAAAAAGGAATCTTGAGAATGTGACAGTTAGAATAACTCTGTGTAGAAAATTGGATATGTCATAGATGAAGTGTGTGAAAAATGGAGCAATCTAAGATGAAATGTTCCCTGGTGACAGTGGAACTAAACTAGAGGTTGAATATTTGATAAGTGAAAGAATATTTCATTCCAGAAAGATAATAAAGAATGTGATAGGAAGAGGAAGTTGTAATATGACCAGAGGAGAAGACTACGAGCTCACATCACACGTTGATGAAGCTTCTTGCAATGAATAAGAGGAATATCAGCCGATATCCAAAGAAGAAAAAGAAGAAGAAGCAGAAGCTCCAGACCTAGAGAACGAGTATGATACCCCTACAACCCCGTGCACATCGCTAGAGGTAAGATCTGGAAAATCCTCTCCAAGTGGTTTCATAATTACAAGTAGTACTAATGATGTGAATAGCATACAAGGTAGTCCAACTAGTAAAAAACATTTCCCAAACATACCATCAATTAACATAATGGTTGGGACCATTATTAAGTTGTTGATATTTAATGGAAATGGGTTAGAAGAACTAGAGAAACATTGGTTTCTCTACGAAGTTGTGTGGATCGTGCGACAGGTCCAAGATGAAGCGATAAAGTAAGTGCAACTGATCACAACCTTGAGAGGTTATGCACTAGACTAGTATATGAAGTTTTCCATAGTTCTAGTGGGTTTTTCACAGAAAACACTTGACCAAATTTGAGTGGGAATGATATACAAGTTCATAAATACGAAATTTGACTCACAATGCATCACATAAATTAAAGAAATCAAGTAGTTAACTACATATTCTGTCTAGAAATTTGACCAAAGGTTTGAGACATTGATGGAAAAATTAAGTTTCCAAATGTCGTATGTACAACATAAGGAATGGTCCAGTGCCACGTTGTTTCCGCACATCCGGATCCCATTAATGCAACATAAAATACTATCTCGTACTGAAGATCTGGAGACAGTCATGAAGTTAGACTCCTCATTGATTGGTGAAACTGGTGCATGAATGATGCATATTCACTCGCATCTAGCTAACCTTACGCTATAACTCTAAGACATTAAGAAGGGGAAAGAGATTCAGGAAGAACTATGGTGTACAAGGTGCAGAACAGATGGGAACGATAAAGATAATTTTCCAACACTAATGAATTGTGTCACAACGGGATCGTCTAACCTTATAAATGCCCAAGGGATTCCTTGGTGTAGGATATGTTAGAATCAAGGCCATCGATCAGAAGAATGTTTGTACTTGCAGAATATTTTAAATGCACCGGCTAGTTTGTATTGTAAATTTTGTAAATCTGTAGGACATGATGAGAAATATTGTACAGCATTTTCGTTGTTACAAGAGAAAATGTTGGACACTTGCTTGATGAAGAATGATGAGAATATGCAAGTTGAGAGAGCATAAGCTCAATATCAACCTGCTCAATATCAACCACCTCAATATCAACAACCACAGTATCCTCGGTTGCAATATCAAAAAAATCAGTATCCACCGTAACTACAATACCATCAATCTCGGGGGGGGTGGAAATTTATCGGGCCGAGGACAACAAAAACAAGGGGGAGGATTTGGTCGAGGAAGAGGCCAAGTCATATGTTATAACTGTGGAAAATTATGACACTTTTTCTCAATATTGTGTGAGTCCTGTGAAGGTATGTTCATATTGTAAAGCATTTAACTATACTATCGAACAATGTCCATAATTGTTTGCGAAGTGGTAGGCTCGAACAATGGGAAATCCCAATCCTGTGCAAAATCCCAACTCAAATCCTAACAAGAACATCCAAATGATTTTTGTCGATCCAAGAGAAGAAAACATTATTGTCATAACAAGAGGAGGTGTTGCGACTGGAGCAGACCAAGATACGCAGTACGAACAACTGAAGGTGCGACCAATGACACAAAATAAAGTATCATTCAACGTCCAGAAAGAAAAAGAAGTATTCTTGGATGTGCGACCATAATTTGTCCGAAAGAATCAAGCGTCCACATCTTGAAGGTCGATAGTTCAAATGCCTGAGAAAATTTGACCAACTATTATGAAATCAACTGACATGAAAGGTTAGTAAACTTAAAGAATTTTTCAAAGTTGCTTATTGCTAATCCACGATAAAGATGTTATCGTAGAATTGGCAGCGTTGATAGAACAAACTCAAGAAGAGATCCAACTAGAAAGAAGAGTCAACCATGTGGGAAAAATTCCAAAGACTAGTCGTGAATTTTGAATGACCACCCAAATAGGAGATTATGATATGGATTATATCATTTGAGATATGGGATCTGATGTTAATATTTTGACAAGACAGACATGGGAAAGCATGGGAAAAATGCGACTAGATTGGTCTCCCATTCAACTCAAGATAGAAAATCACTCGAAGGTCCTACCTATTGGTCAACTAACTCAAGTACCTGTCAAGGTAAAGGTTCCAAGAACATATGCATATTTTGAAGTGATCGACATTGTCGATGATACAAACCCATATCCTGCACTTTTGGGAATCAACTGGGAAATAGAAAACCAGACTATCATAAACTTCAAGCGAAGAATATTGTCATTTTAATATTTAGAGATAAGAGTGGTCACGCCAATTGATCTGCTGGAAGGACATAGATATGTTGAACCAGTGCATAGTGAAGGACAAGGTGATTACCTGGATCACATATATAATGTCATGTCTTCAAGAAATAACTATATAAATCCAACAACTGATGGAAAGTCGAGTTGGAGGAGTGTTAGCTCTTGTCCGTCTGATTTGTTGAAATATTGTAACTTCGAAGAATATTCTATATGTATCCTTTTTGTGGTCCCCAATGGTCCTACTGGGAGAACCACTTGTATTACTTTGCACCCCAATGATCCTAATCGGAAGAACTAATAAGAGTCGTGAGGTAGTCCCCTCTAATTGTAAAGCTGGGTCATTAGCACCCCAGTGTGGTTACTTGAGCCTACATCTGTAACTTGAGCCTACATGATTAACTCGAGCCTACATGACAGATGAGTTAACTTAAGTGAACAGATGAATATAAATAGAGGTGTAGCGCTCCTCATTTGGAACGCACACTCTCACTTGTGTAGCACATTAGTGGAGGAGAGAAGAGTAGCTGGAGAAGGAGGAGGATTAGGCTTTGATCTCCTTGCTGGTTTTATCCTTTTTCTTTTATGTTTTTGGGGCATCTATATTGAGGAAGCTTTTGCTGGGTTTTTCCCATTAGGGTTTTCCCAGGATAAATCTGTGTTGTTCTTGTGATACTGTTTATTTCAGTGATCCTGTTTATATGCTTTTGTTATGAAAATGAAATGAAATACTGATGTATTAGCTATGCATATGAAAAGTTAACATGGTATCAGAGCCACCCTGAACATGACAGCTTTCACAAGGCAAAATAACCCTCTCTCTCTCCCTGGAAGAAATTAGGGTTTCGGGAAAATTTTTGAGTTTTGGAAAACCAATTGCATGGAAACTTGTGCCCTCCCAAATCGCATATTTTGGGCCTGGAACCACATTTTTTGGATGTGTGAGTCTCCGAAAAATTCAAACCCTAGTTTGACATCTATACCAGAAAATTGTTGAACCAGAAAACTGCAGAAGCTGAATCTTGCAAGTCTGATTTGGAAGGTGAAGAATTCAAATCTCCAGAATCCAAGCACACCAGTCAACTCACCTCATTCAAGCGCATCTCCTGGTAAGGTCAGCTCCTCATTCCGCAAAAATTCAATTTTTTGTGATTTTCTGACAAGATGGCCCCAAGCACTAAGCTTGAGGACAAGCTAGAAGGCATAGAGAATTTTCGAGCATGGAAATACAGGATTTTTCTCATTCTCCAAGAGAATTATCTTGATAAGTATGTCAAAGAAGAATTCTCAGAATCTGAAGAAGCTAAAGCCAAGGAGAAGCACAGAAAGGATATGATTAAAGCACAAAGGATTATTGCTGACTCCATCAAGGATCACTTGATCCCTCAAGTGTCATCCAAGAAGACTCCAAAAGAAATGTATGATGCCCTTTCCAGATTGTATGAGGGAAGAAACATCAATAGGAAGATGAATCTAAGAGCTCAACTGAAGAGCACCAATATGAGTCATGGAGAATCCATCCAAGACTACTTCACAAGGGTTTCTCAGATCAAAGAGCAACTAGAAGTTGTTGGAGATAAGATTGATGAATATGAATTAGTTATGACTACTCTTAATGGTCTCACTAGACCCCGAGAATCCTTCATCTAGATGATGTGTGCCAGAAAAGAAAGCATGATGTTTGAAGTAGTATGGGAAGATTGCATTCAAGAAGAGACTAGAGTGGCAAATAGAGAAGCCTTACTGAAGGAAGATTATCAAGCCTTAGCCACTCACACCAAGATAAGAAGAATTCAATCTAACTTCAAGAGAAGAAACTTCAATGAGTCTCAACCTCCCAGAAGAATCCAAAGAAGAAGGGAAAATCATCTAGATAAAGACTACTCTGGCTTTCAATGTTTTCATTGTGATAGGATAGGACATATTGCTCGAAATTGTCCTATAAAGAAGCAAGAGTATAAGAAGAGGATCAACAACAACAAAAGATATCATGATCATCTAGTGGAAGATGAAGATGAATAAGAAGAAGAAGAAGAAGGACCTCCAAGAAAGCAAGCAAGAGAAGAAGATGCAGAAGAGTATGTACTGTTCTCCGCACTCTCTAGGTCTATAACACCTACACTTGGATTATTTATAGTGGTGCTTCAAAGCATATGATGAGACAAAAGAAAACTCTGTCCAAACTTGAAGAAAGAAGATCTCCTCAGAAGGTATCCCTAGGAGATGACTATCAATATCCGATCAAAGGAGTTGGTGAAGCAAGCTACAAACTTGATTTAGGTAATCCTCTAAAAATGAAAGATGTATTATATGTACCTGGTTTAAAGAAGAACTTACTTTCTATCTCAACTTTAGATAATAAAGGATTCAAAGTTTCTTTCATAGATGGCCAAGTACTCATGTGGCCCAAAGGAAAGATTATTGAAGATGCAATCATCATTGGTGAAGAAGAAGGAGGCTTGTATAAACTCAAGGGGCACTCAGAAATAGCCTTTGTTCATGAGTTCACTAACCCTAGTGAACTATGGAATAGAAGGCTTTCCCACATCAACTACAAGGCTCTACCTCATGTGAACAAAGTAGTGATGGGATTACCAGATATGAAGATCAAGCATGAAGGCATTTGCAAAGGATGTGCGAAGGGAAAGAACATCAATAATCCATTTCCGAAGAGTGAAACTAAAACAAAAGGTACGTTGGAATTGATTCATTCAGATGTATGTGTTCTAATGTCTTCTACATCCTTAAGTGGCTTTGAATATTATATCACATTCATTGATTACTTTTCAAGAAAGACTTGGATATACTTCTTGAAAGCAAAGAGTGAAGTGTTTGAGAAATTCAAGGAGTTCAAAACCTTGATAGAGAATCTTTTAGACAAGAAAATAAAGACACTCCGATCAGACAATGGAGGAGAATATACCTCAAAAGAGTTTGAGGCTTTCTGCAAAGATGCTGGAATCAAGAGGGAACTAACTGCTCCCTACAATCCTCAATACAATGGGGTTGCAAAAACAAAGAACAGAACCATCATGGAGGTAGTGAAGACAATGATATATGATCAATATCTTCCAATCCATCTATGGGCAGAAGCAGCAATAACTGTTGTATATGTGCAGAATAGAATATCTCACAGTGCTCTTGGGTTCAAGACTCCAGAAGAGATGTTCACAGGAAAGAAGCCTGAGGTAAGTCACCTCAAGATATTTGGTTGTCCAGTATATATTCATATACCAAAAGAGAAAAGAAGCAAGTTAGACCCTTCCGGAAAGAAGGGGATATTTGTTGGATATTGTGAGGTATCCAAAGCATTCAGAATCTATATTACTAGATTCCATCACATGGAAATCAGTCGAGATGTGACATTTGATGAAGAGACAGCCCTCAAGAGATCCAGGAAGTGCCAACATGAAGAAGTGTATGAAGAAGAGACATCTCCCAGAAATAAAGAAACTACATGTCTCCCTGAAGATGAAGGTCCTGAAGAACATGACTTAGTAGAACCACAAGAACCTCCCATGATGGAGATGTCAAGAAAGAGAAATATTGCATGGACAAGAAAAATTATACAAGAAGCAGAAAGATATGGAGCTCCTGAAGGCTCCACAAGGGAAAGAAAGAAGCCTAAGACTTTTTCCACTTATGTAACCTTGATGTGTGATCTTGTAGATCAAGAACCTACAAGCCATGAAGAAGCTATACAGAAGAAAGAATGGGTAGAATTAATGACTGAAGAATACCAGTCAATAATGAAGAATGATGTATGGGATATAGTTCCCAAACTAGAAGGAAAGAGTATAGTATCCTCCAAATGGATATTCAAAATAAAGCATGCAGCTGATGGAAGCATTGAGAAGTATAAGGCAAGATTTGTGGCCAGAGGATTCTCTCAAAAAGAGGGAATTGATTATGAAGAAACATTTGCTCCAGTAGCATGGTATACTTCGATTAGAGCTATCATGGCAATTGCATCTATGATGAAATTGGAATTACACCAGATGGATGTGAAAACAGCTTTTCTGAATGGTGTGATTGAAGAATAAGTATACATAGAACAGCCACAAGGATTTGTAGTTGAAGATAGACATGCTCACGTATGCAAGTTGAAGAAGGCCCTCTATGGCCTAAAATAAGCTCCTCGAGCTTGGTATGAAAGGATAGACAGTTTCTTGTCAAGCATGGGCTTCACCAAGAGTAAAGCTGATCCTAACCTTTATCTTAAGGTTGTAAAAGATGAACATGTCATCCTATTGTTATATGTGGATGACTTATTCTTAACAAGGAATGAGAAACAAATTATGGAAAGCAAGAAGAAACTAGCAGAATAATTTGAGATGAAAGACCTTGGCTTAATGCATTATTTCCTAGGTCTGGAAGTATGGAAAAGTTCAAAAGGAATCTTTCTCAACCAAGGAAAGTATACGGTAGAGATATTGAAGAGATTCAATATGTTGGAATGCAAAGCTATGGCCACACCCATGGACAACAAACTAAAGTTGTTAGCTGATGACCCATCAGAATTAGTGGATGTGACTCACTACAGACAGATCATTGGGTCATTGATGTATTTAACAAATACCAGACCAGACATTTGTTTTGCTGTGAACACCTTAAGTCAATTTCTTGTTCAACCAAGACGGGTTCACTTAGTAGCTGCAAAACATGTGATGAGATATATGAAAGGGGCTATAGACTTTGGTCTATACTATGATGGTAGCCATGAGTACAGATTGTATGGCTACACAAATGCAGATTGGGATGGAAGCATCTCAGATAGAAAAAGTACTTCAGGTGGATGTTATAGTCTGGGATCTGCTATGATTTCATGGTTTAGCAGAAAGCAATCTAGTGTTGCTCTAAGCACAGCTGAAGCAGAATATATAGCATCTTGCTCTGCTAGTTGTGAAGCCATATGGCTTCGGAAGTTGATGTCAGGATTATTCAAACTAGAGTTGGACACTACCGTGATTCTATGTGATAATAAGAGTTGTATAAAGATGACAAAGAAACCAGTATTCCATGATAGATCAAAACAAATAGAAATTAGGTATTTCTACATTCGAGATATGATGCAGAAGGGAGCCATAAAGCTCTAGTATGTGAGTACAGATGAACAAGTTGTTGATGTGCTGACGAAGCCTCTGTCTCAAGTAAAGTTCAAACACTTTCGAGACAAGCTTGGTGTTGTTCGAAAAGACCTTCCTCAAAAGGGGGAGTAGTGATGTTGCAGTGGGATTGTATCATCCCTGGGCTCTTGCCCTAAAGTGATCTGGTGATCTGGTGACCTCGGTCATCGAGAATGAAGAGGGATTGTATCATCCTGTTACATTTGTCCAGAAGTGATTTGGTGAACTCGGTCATCGAGAATGAAGAGGGACTGTATCATCCTGGGACATCTGTCCAGAATAGATCTAGTGACTTTGGTCTTCGAGAATGTGGTAGGATTGCATCATCCTTGAACTTCGGTTCAAAAAGGTATCCGGAGGCTTCGGTCCCCAAGAATGTGGTAGGATTGCATCATCCTTGAACTTCGGTTCAGAAAGGTATCCGGAGGCTTCGGTCCCCGAGAATGTGGTAGGATTACATCATCCTTGAAATTTGGTTTAGAAAGGTATCCAGAGGCTTCGGTCCCCGAGAATGTGGTAGGATTGCATCATCCTTGAACTTCGGTTCAGAAAGGTATCTGGAGGCTTCGATCCCCGAGAATGTGGTAGGATTGCATCATCCTTGAAATTCAGTTCAGAAAGGTATCCAGAGGCTTTGGTCCCTGAGAATGTGATAGGATTGCATCATCCTTGGACCTAGTCCTAAAGTGATAGGGACTGATTATCCTGTAATCAATCCAGTGACTTCGGTTGTCGAGAATGTGATAGGATTGTATCATCCTTGGACTTAGGTCCAAAAGTGATCCGAAGACTTTCGTCTTCATGTTGTGGATTGTAGGTTATTGCTGATAATGATGACGTACTGATCGAAAGATCAGAGTATGATGATGATGACGTACTAATTGAAAGATCAGAGTATGATGATGATGATGTTGCTGATCGAAAGGTCAAAGTGCTGAAGATGATGTTGCTGATCGAAAGGTCAAAGAGCTGATGATGATGTTTTTGATCGAAAGGTCAAAGAGTTGATAATGATGTTGCTGATCGAAAGGTCAAAGTGGTGAATATGATGTTGCTGATCGAAAGGTCAAGGTGCTGAATATTGTTGCTGATTGAAGCGGTCAAAGATTGTTGCTGATTGAAGCGGTCAAAGTGTTGATGTTGCTGAAGACTGAATATTGAATATGAAGACTACATGATGTTGAAAATCTTCCAATGATTTATAGATGTGTTACCCTGATGATGCTGATGATGCTCTCTCTCTCTCTCTCCTGTTATTGTTGTTGTTGATGTTGTTGTAGAATACCCTTCTCATTAAGGGGGAGTGTTGAAATATTGTAACTTCGAAGAATATTCTATATGTATCTTTTTTGTGGTCCCCGATGGTACTACTGGGAGAACCACTTGTATTACTTTGCACCCCGATGCTCCTAATCGAAAGAACTAATAAGAGTCATGAGGCAGTCCCCTCTAATTGTAAAGGTGGGTCATTAGCACCCCAGTGTGGTTACTTGAGCCTACATGTGTAACTCAAGCCTACATGATTAACTTGAGCCTACATGACAGATGAGTTAACTTAAGTGAACGGATAAATATAAATAGAGGTGGAGCACTCCTCATTTGGAACACACACTCTCACTTGTGTAGCGTATTAGTGGAGGAGAGAAGAGTAGCTGGAGAAGGAGGAGGATTAGGATTTGATCTCCTTGCTGGTTTTATCTTTTGTCTTTTATCTTTTTGGGGCATCTATATTGAGGAAGCTTTTGCTGGGTTTTTCCCTTTAGGGTTTTCCCAAGATAAATCTGTGTTGTTCTTGTGATACTGTTTCTTTCAGTGATCCTATTTATATGCTTTTGTTATGAAAATGAAATGAAATACTGATGTATTAGCTAAGCATATGAAAAGCTAACATGATACGGGTGAAGCATTAGAAAATCAGAAAAATCAGATGCATGAGATATCTATGAGAATATGTGCAAGGATTACACAATCTATACGACGGGTAGGAGCTGAGGCAAGTGAGCTACCTAGATATGAATGTTTACCTAACCTTGTGTCTTTTCTAGAGGAATTTGAAGCAAAACTAAAGAGTCACAAAGATTTTCCAACTTGGAATTTGTGTTGAAAGTTACACCTGCTAGATGGTGGGGTACACATAAACAATCTATCTTTGAATTTCCACAATGTAGAGGATTTCTAGAGATCATATTTTGAGAAGAGATCAATTATAATACTCAGAAATATATAGGATTGACATATCTTGTCGAGCATATTAAGAATTTTCATGTGACATGGCAGGCATATCCGTGAAAAGAATGGGTCCATCAGTTTGTACATATGCTGGATATGATACCAATGAATTTGTATACATTGGTAGAGCTGCAACGAGGAAATCTTGAATGGGAAGAGTTAGCTACTAGATTTACACATACATTTGAGTTTGCAGATGACCATCCTTTGATTGATATTTCATTGCAAGTGATGAAGTCAAAGATATTTGAAGAAATCCCTATTTCAGTGCCAAACTTCCACCAATGCAATGCGACAATCCACCATTGGATGGAATGTTACAATGTGATGGGAAAACCAAATGATAATGACCCGCTTAATGTAAACATGCTTGATTCAAAAGGTATGCGTGTAGTGGAGGCACTAGTATTTCTAGCGACCGATTCCCAAGTCCTATCAAAATTAAGAAAGTTAATATTAGCTCGACGGAAAATCCAAAGTCCACCAATATTGGAGATTATTGGGATGATGAGACTGTAGGAAAGATCACTTATTTATTGCATGAGTTTCAAGATCTGTTCCCTGCCAAATTTTCATAGATGAAGGGGATAGTTGGAGAGCTAGAATAAATGAAAATACCTTTGAAGCCCGACGCAAAATCGATCAAGCAGTGACCGTAAATACTGAATCTGTGCTATAAATAAAAGGTCAAGACTGATATGGAATGAATGCTAGATGTAGGTATTATAGATCCTATCGAGGAATTGGAATGGATCAGCCCGATAGTAGTGCAATACAAAAAGGATATGGGTGAAGTAATAATCTATGTTGACTTGAGAAAACAGAATTATGCTTGCTTACATGACCCGTTTTCGATTGCATTTACATATGAAGTGCTAGAGAGTGTAAGAGTTCAAGAAATCTACTCATTCACTGATGGGGTTTCTGGTCTTCGCCATATCAAAATCGAGAAGGAATATTGATACAAGACTACCTTTACGACATAGTGGGGATGCTTCCAATACACAGTAATGCCGTTTGGACTTAAGAATGCTCCTGCGATTTTTTCAAGAATAATAGTTGTTTCTTTTAAAGATTATATTCGCAAATTTCTTGAAGTCTACTTCGACTATTGGATGGTCTTTGGGCTCATAAAAGACCATATTTAGGGCCTTAGAATGATGTTGGAACATTGTCATAAGTATCAAATTTCTTTAAACTTGAAGAAATGTATCTTTTGTGCCCCGTTTGGAGTCTTGTTGGGCCATGTGGTCTATCGTGATGGAATTTTGGTTGACCTGGATAAAATTGTGATTATTCTTGACGTACCACCACCTAATACATTAAAGCAGTTGAGATAAAAACTAGGATACACTGGATACTACATAAAATTTATTAAAGGATATGCATAGGTGAATACGCTGATTGAAAAATTGTTGAAAAAATATGCCAAGTTCCATTGGACTGATAACTGCCAAGAGAGTCTGGACACATTGAAGAATAAGATGGCTACAATTCCCATACTTGTATTTCCAGACTAGAAAAAGGAATTCCACGTTCAAGTTGACGCGTCATCTGTCGCACTTGGCTTGGTACTAACGCAACCGGGAGAAGGGTTGGTTGACCATCTTATTGCCTTTACTAGTAGGAAATTGTCGACTACAAAAAAGTATTATACCACAATAGAAAGAAGGTTTAGCGATGGTATATGCTCTATAGATGTCCAGACACTACTTATTGGGACATTTCAAGATGTACACAGACCATTCTGCATTGAAATACCTGGTCAATAAGCCAGTGTTGGGGGGGAAGATCTGTTGGTGGCCTCTCCTATTTCAAGAATTTGATTTTGAAGTAATTGTTAAACTTGGTCGATTAAAATTGGGACCAGACCATCTTTCAAGTATTTAAAGTGGTGAAGAACCTAATGATCTGGAGGATGATTTCCCTGATGTGCAATTGTTTTCTATAACCATGTTTGATGATCACTACAAAGATATCATACAATTTTTTAGTACAAGTTATGCGCCAGCTGAATTCACCACTACGTAGAAGAAGAAATTAGTTGTGCGAGCTGAGGATTTCCAGTTGATAGTTGGAGAATTGTATAAGATGGGTCCCCATGAGATTCTATGTCACTATGTCTTGGAACATGAGTGCCTGATGATATTAAATGAGGCACATGTTAGTGTCACAAGGTTGATGTATTTGTGACTTTGAAAGATATTCTGATGTATATCATCATTGTATATTGTTGTACCCCCATTGGGGATGTGTGTTACCCCTTTACGATATGTCTAAATTGCTTCTAGACATTGAGGTACAACCTTCGTTGTAAGTCGGGGCAATAGTCCCCAGTGTAACATCATGTAATATGTAACTTTTATCTCCCTAGGAGAAGTGGGCCCCATGTGAGATGACATGTAGGCACGAGTCTTATATTTGGTCAGTGACTTGAAAGGGTATAAATAGGGATGCGCTCTCCCTCATTTATACACACCTCACAAACTCTCTAAGGCATTGGAGAGAGAGAGAGACAGTCATAGGAGGAGAGAAAGATAGTTGTTGAACATTTATTATTACTGATTTTCATCATCTTACTATTCTGAAGAAGTTGCGGGGTTTTATCCTTTAGGGTTTCCCCGATGAAAATATTTGTGTCTTGTGTATCTTTTATATCTTATGAATTTTTTTTTACTTGTTATTCTTTCAGATAAAGATCCTAGATAATCTAATCAGACTTGAAGAAAATCTAACATGGTATCAGATCCTCTCTGAAAGAAGGCACTGTGCAGCTGAGAGAAGTAGTGCTTCCTAGTTGAAGGTGTTCTCTCCATAGATCATAAAGAAACGAAGGCTAGGCTAACTTGAATCACTAGGGTGCATCTATTGGTGGTATAAGTTTTTGAATCATAGAAGTTTCACTGTACATATGAAATACAACTGCAATGGAAACTAATGGAAATTAGGGTTTCATGCCTGAAAACCCTAGAAGATTGAATTTAGTAATCCTAGAACTTTCGCTATAACGTGATATTGGAGAAGGATAAAAAGCTGAAAATTTTACAGGCCAAAGATAAATTTGCGTTGTACATTATGTAAATGTTTTCGCCTCGGATTCATTATAATTCAGGAGATATGATTCCTCCAAATCAGCGTTCCATCCTCCTCCAGAATATATCCATAAACATGTGACCTAGGGATATTTTCTATATCTCTGGATAGGAAGTTCCAAACAAAATTTCACAATATTTTGCAGGTAGGGAACAAAATTTGGTTTCTTAGGTACATTTTTCATACCTAGAATATGAAACAGTGACATGTGGAAGTCCGTACAAGTTCTCTATGTTGAACAGTCCCCTTGGAAAAATACGAATAAGTCCCACTTGGAGAATCCATTTCTTCTCTAACCTGTGGGGTTGGAAAGAATACTTATCATGATATCACAATGAGAATTTTCAGACCTTAAGAATCTGAAACTTTGAAGATACAACAGAATCATTATCACCCATTTCTGTAGAAGAAATTGGAAAACTAAGGCTTCCTGTTCCAGGAGCTTCCCTCCACTGTTTTCAGAAAAGGAGTACATTGGACAGCTCTCCTTGAAGAGGCCCATATTTCTATCTAATAAAAAGTTTGAACTTCCAAGTTTTGAAAATTAGGGTTTCTCTAACAAACCCTAGATCAGCCATCTCCAGAACCAGGACAAACACCTCAAATCTGTAAGATCTAAATTTTTTCTATTTACATTTGAGGTTCTCATTTCAAAATAACTAATCACACCATCTTGATGACAAGCTTGGTGAAGCTGACAACTTTCGAGTATGGAAGTATAGGACCTCCATGATCCTTGAAGAAATTTACTTGGATCAATATTTCTGTAAGCAAGTTCTACGAGCCAAAGGCAGATAAGGCTAAGGCTAGAGGCAACAGAATCATTGTAGATTCTATTAAAGATCATCTCAACCCTCATGTGTCATTCTTAAAGACACCAAAAGGAATTGTTTGATGCTATGACAAAGCTATCGAAGAAGAATAAGATATTTTTATAACCACCTTGAATGGCCTCCCAAGATCATGGGATTCATTCATTCGAGGAATGTGTGGCAGAAGGAAGTGATTACCTTCAATAGACTCTGGGAAGAGTGCACATAAGAAGAATCTTGACTCATAATAAAAGAAGATAAGATGGGAGAAACTAAAGATCAAGCTCTCACGATTCAAAAAAAAAGATCCTTCAAGCAATGAGGAATATGAAGGACTCAATTCTTGAAGAATCTCTTATCCATCTTAGTATTTGAATGAGAAATGATGTTGTTATGAATGAAGAAGGTGATGAAGCTGAAGGCTCAAGAAAGAAACTACCCATGAAACAAATAAAGATAAGTATTCAATTCTCACTTCATGATATTGTTTGGTTATGCATTTTTTTATATTCAGTTGATGTGTTATGCATGTTTGAGTATTTGCATTTATACTATTGAATTACACATGATGGGTAAGATGTCAATGATGTTGTACAACATTCCATTACTACTTACATAGATTGAAACCTCTTTGTTGGAATATTAGGAGTAGTACACACTCTTAATAAATTTAGGGTAGAATGCAACTAGGAGTTATTGTATGTATACATGATATGGATGAATGTTGTAGCATGGGCTAAAATAGTCGCATGGCTATGTGAAATATCTTTGTCACTATTAATATGTTTTGGAAATTATGATATGTTTTTAATCATGAAAATGAACTTGACTTGTATATCATTCCAAAGAACAAGTAACAACAGTTCAAAAGAGGAACCTGAAGCTTCCTGGTTCAAAGACACCATAGCGAAAGAAAGAGCTTCATAAGAATATAAAGAGAATGGTAGATCCACCTTAAGAGATGAATACCACCTTTGGCATGAGAAATAATCCAAGATTAAGAATAGTATGATGATACTTCCAAAGAAAGAAAGAGGCCTCAGACACACCCTATTTATGTGACATTGTTGAGCGACATCATTGATGCAGAGCCTTCTAGTTATGAATAAGTAGACAAGAAGAAAGGGAGGAGACTATGATCAAAGACTAACAGTTAAAGAAGAATGATGTCTAAGGGAATTCCGTAGTGTCTTCCATATGGATTTACAAGATCCAGCATGTAGTAGATGGAAACATCATGGCATACAATGCAAGAAAGAAGGCATAGACTATGAAGAAACATTTGCACCAGTGAAGAGTCAAGTATACATAGAGCAGCCGCTGGGAGTTGAGACACATGACAGACAGACTCATGTGTGCAAATTAAAGAAGGCCTTGTACGAACTCAGAAGGAACAAATGGGATAGAACATACAGTTACATAAGGAGCTTTAATATCACCTAGAGTGATGAAGATTTTAACCTTTGCTACAAGTTTGAAGATGAAAGCCTATATAGGATGACAAGCTCATAGATGGGTGCGAGAAGAAATTTTCAACAAAGTTCAAGATAGAGGATCTTGGTATCCAATGACCCTAGATGGATACATAGAATATTAGTAGCATAGGAATATACTTGTCACTCCATTATAGAATGTTTCAATACATAGAGTATGAAAGGCAGAGGGAGTGACTGTAGAAGATCCTGAGGTTCGACATGGTATGAAAGGATGGACAACTTACTAATGGCTCTAGGCTTTACTGAGAGTAAATCAGATTCCAACCTTTACTTCAAGGTTGAAGGTGGAAGACCAGTGATGCTCCTGTTATATGTCAATGACATGTTCCTGACAGGAAAAGAGGAACTCATTAAAGTTGCAAGAATGAGAATTGCTACCAAGTTCGAGATGAAGGACTTGGGTATGATGCACTACTTTCTAGGAATGGAGGTGTAGTAAGGATTTCACCCTAGCTATAGAGCAGGAGTAGCTATCTTCTGTCTATAGGATGGAAGGGTAGGGTTCTTGTGAGGATGGAATAAAAGAGAAATAAAATGAAATAAACCCTATAAACACAGTTAGGGCCTAATAGTAAAAACCCTGCATGAAACTTTAAGCAAACAAAGAAATTGCTACCAGGAGTCCATGGAAACCTGCAACAAAATATTAAACTATAAAATTGCAAGCAAAAATGTTAGAAAACTACAACATGAAAGAACAAAAATAGAAATACACCTTCTCTGGTTGAAATGGGCCACCATGCCCTAGCTTGAGGGAGCACCTCTCAATGGATGGGGAGCTTTGGCTCAATGGAGGAATGGACGAGAGGGAGGGTGAATGAATTGAGAGGCAAAGGGTCTCAAGGCACTCACACGGGAAGCGTAACAATAGGGAGATGAGAATTAGTGATGAGAGTGACCCCCACCCCTCTATTTATACTTTTTCTTGAGATTTTTAGGATTTTAAGCCCCTCGTTGGGGCTTTAGCCCCTTTTTGGGATTTTAGCCCCTTTCTCCCAACTACTAGCTTTTTTGGGGGTTTTAAGATCCTTTGAGGGGTTTTAGCCCCTTTTTGGAGGTTTTAGCCCCTGTGAGAGCTATTTTGGCTCTTTTTAGGGGTTTTGAAGCCCTTTATCATATTTTTGAGCCTTTTTTAGGGTGTGGGGGTCAAATGAGGGCCGTGCATGGATGTCCTTGGGTGGTGTAGGTCATGTAGAGCTTAGTGAGAGATTTTTTGGGTTAACATATTCCACCCTAATGTGTGAGGGCAGGAGCTCATCGTATGGCCGACAGACATCATAGGATTTTCTTGGTGATAGGTGGTGCTTCCTGGGCTAGAGCATGGTGGCTTTTGGTGTTTGTATTAATATGGTTCCCATCAATGGGTGAGATACAAATAATGTGTGACATGTATATGGATGAGGCGAGCATCCCCATGCTCGTAACGATGTCAAAATAATAATGTGATCTAAGCTCCATAATGCAAGAGCCGATCATGTACAACTATTGTTACTATAGTGGTTGCCTCAATGAGAGGCTAAATACAATACTGATTTGAAGGACTGTTACATTGGACCCATGGCATTCTCATGGAATTCTATATCTTCATGACTGATGACCTACTATATCTGGAATGGTACATAGATGTAGGGACTCACTGACGGAGAGTCGGAGTCTCTATGGTACAAATATGCTACGTCAATCATAAGTCTATATAGAAGCATTGTTGGGGGTTCTGAACACCAACGCAACCCAGAAATAACAAAGGACATGAACCTATTGGGGTACCTCAAATAGACTCATCAATGTGCTAGAGTTAGGTGACATCCGCGGTTTTCGACCAAATACTACACAGACCAATACCTTGTACATGTCTCAACGGTGCGATGATGTAGCTGGAGTCGAGCATGTGAAAAACAACCATCCCGAGAGGCACTAAGGACTCCTCTCAAGTGGTCCAAGGAACTCATCAATGAGGTTAATGAAACCAGGATACAGGGACCTATGGATCTATCCTCTGGAATACATGTGTTTTCGTTGACAGAGGGAGACCTGCCCCTGGTCAAGGCAATGGTGTTTCCTTGACCAGAAGCGCGAGGGAGATAACCAAAAGATGTGAGGAAATATAAGGACTGGCCCACTGAATAGGGGGGGGAGGGGGAGCATTTGAACAGGGGCAGAGGGAGTGTAGTGGACTCAAACTTCCTTTGTTCAGAGTATGATGGCAAGGAGGACCAGGAAACAAATGAAACTGACTCATGGGAAAGGGATCATGGCTGTAATACCGGGGATGTAACTGCAGATGGGAAATACTTGGGGGAGGTAGACACTTTTTGTATTGATGGGATCCAAGGAAGACACATTGCAGAGTACGCTGAACAAAGGCAACCCAAAGTGGGAATGCTGCCAAACTGTTATCTATGGGGTGGTGTCTAGAGACACCATTGTGGTACGATCTCGTGGATTTTTGGCAAGCCCGAGAAAGTAAATGCTCGATGGTGCTTTCAATTTTAGAGAGTCTGAAAGCATGAAGAAGACTCTGGTGGGGGATATTTTTTGTTGGTAGTCTCTTGTGCCTGAAAAAGGATAAAAGTATACATAGGAGAGCTCGCCCATCCTGTAGGGGATGAGAGACTTATTTACCATTGCTAGTCCAATCAGGACGGAAAAGGTTAAACCTATACTGACTGGATGGTCATTCAAATACTTTTATGAGCATGAATGAAACCAAGTTTGCTCGGCAATATTTTCTTGATGAGAAGGCTGGAAAAGAGCTTAATGACAACCCATGGTGAGCTTTTTCGTAGAGTTCGACCACTCTTCCCAAGAAAGCATAAAAGGATGCAGAGGGGAACGGTCTTGGATTGAATGTGCCAAGGTGGTCCTTTTCATTTGATGGTCTACATAGTCTACAAAAGGAGATAAACGAGATGATGTAGACACCCTTTCCTATACTTCAACAAGCGAGAAAGGAATCAGTTGCGCTCGACAATCTTTTCATTCTTTTAGGAGTCAAAAAAGAGCTTAAAAGAAACTCTGGTATGGTCAACCGATCATGGTGGCACAGGTGGTGCCTCTATGTCGGGACAGTGGAAAGTGGTCCATAGGTCATATGTGTAGTATGGATGGAGCAGGTGGCTCTTGATCATACATGGGATAGATCGTGGTAGAGGCAAGTGAATCGATGTGATAGAGGTACACAAATCGAGGTGGCTCTCAGACATAGATTAGGAGAGTTGTTTGTGGGTTGTGGTGGATGGACTTTACTACATGTGATGTGAGTGCAAGTCCAGTGGTAGTTATATGACAAATGCCTGCAAAAGAAATGATCCGTCCTCCGGACAATGGTCCATAGACTCGCATAAGGTGCGGTGGATGGATTAGATAGCTATATTCCAAACTAAAATGACGTGCCTTCTGGATGGTGACTCTGGAACCCGCATGAGTGGCAGTAGGAAAGTGTGATGCAAGTACAGGTCTGAAGACACTTGTATGACAATGATGTGGCTGTAAACCAAGGTAATTTATGGGAAGTGGTCCCGAAATTTACTTACTAAAGATGAAATGGTGGTTTCATTAGAAGATAAAAATTTGAGCCTAGAGGTGTGAGGGGTGTCTTGAATAGGCTCTGGCTGACTCGAAATTAGTAGCTAATGGTGTTTCCCCTAAATGGAGGTTTTTGATTTGTGGTAAAAACATTGTAAAACAAAAAGCGAAAAAAACTACGCTATAAGGGACTCATAGTGGTGGTATCAGGCATAGACTCTCTTGAGGTAGAGCCCGTTATGCGGCTTCTTCAAGAGGTGACCATCTGAGTCAGTGAAGAGGTATTCCCCCTTTCCAAGACGAAGGTCTTTGGCAAGGAGAAGTGACAAAATATGGTCTTTTCTAGGAAGAACCGTTTCAACATTATGGTTTAAAGTGAAAGTGAATGGGGTAAAACCGTAAGCGGTCTTACAGATCTCTCTATTATTGCTTAAGTGGTGTCAGGATAGATCAGGTGGATCTTCCATGGCCGATGAGATGGGAGGGAAACTGGTGCTAGAGATCATGAAAATGGTATTGGTTGTGGCTTTCGTGGTGTTGCCCCCAGTCTCTGTTGGAGGAAGAGGGGCAGGCCTGGAGATGGGAGGAGTCTTTGATGGACCCAGAGGTAGGTGCAACATCATCCATTAGAGGAATTTTGAGGTCTAATATGGGCCTTCTAAGGAAAATAATAAAATAATACTTAAAATAATAAAATAATACTTAAAATAATAAAATAATATTTATTAACTTTGGAGGAAAAAAGAAAAAAACTACTTTTTGTGTTCATATTTTCGACATATCTCCCTTTGTTTTACTCAAATTTCAATCCGGAAAGCTCATTGGATGTGGAACTTGATTCTGCATCCAATTAGTACCCACATTTCATACTTCTGACAGACCCCGCTACCCCAAAAACAAGAAATACCTGAAAAAACGTGATGATGACATCATCATCACATTTTTTTAGGTATTTCTTATTTTTGGGGTAGCAAGGTTTATCAAAAGTATGCAGTGTGGGTACTCGTTGGATTCCAAATCAAATTATGCATCCAACAAGCTCTCACAATCAAAATTTGAGTAAAAACACAGGGAGATATGTCTAAAATACGAACAAAAAAAGTAGTTTTTTTTATGACAAATATGTCAATTCAACAATTATGGTTGACTCATTTTATTGGAATTCTATTGGTTCTTGAATTCTAACTCACAAGAACTTATTGTTGGCATGTTTTCTTATAAGTCCCATTTTAGACCCCAAATTTCCTGTAATGTCAATCGGTTGGACAGGATTCAACACATCTTGGGGCCTCAGAGGTAGGGTAGATGGTTCAAGGTACCACGCAGGAACTCCCAATGTGAAATTGGGTAAGTTTAAGGTAGACATTACTGGATTACTCATGACACCAGGCAAGGGAAAGAGGAAGGGAATTTTGTGGACTAGAGAGGATCCCAGATAACTCCCTGATGGTTGCATGTGAGGATGAGTTTGTCGTGGTGGCTGAGCATAATGTTGCGGCTGTGAATGATGTTGCAGATACTGATGATGTTGTAGTTGCTAATGATGCTGGGGCCACTGCTGGTGTTGCAGTTGCAGATGGTGTTGTGGTTGTGGTTGGGGTTGCAGCTGCAGTTGATGTTTGGGTGCAGCAGTGCTGGATGAGAGCATGCACAAATCTGCAGTCTCATTTGGTGTGAGTGGTAGTGACACTAAGGGGAAAGAAGTCGTCATGGTAGTATCGACAAACAACCCAGGGCCCACATTCAACAATGGGGAGGCTGGTATGTTGTCAACCATGGTGTTTACCATAGGGATAACACTAGTGGGTGTGGTTAGTCCTTGCGTATCAATGGTGTTGATCATATGGATAACGTTGGTGGGTGCCGTTAGCCCTTGTGGATCGTGATAAGTCAGTTGGTCAACCGTCACGATTTTCCCTTCATGGGGGAACATCATGAGACAGAAAGTAGTTGATTCTATGGCTCTCATGGCGTACATATAACTTCTTCCAAGGATAAGGCTATATTCCAACTGAGCATTGACAACCCTTATGTCAATTAGTACTATTTTCCCAGCCAATGTGATGGGGACATGAGGGAGGAATCCTTGGGCTTTAGTGGGGTGGCCATCATAAGCCCGCATAGTAGTAGAGGATGGTTGCAGATTTAGGGATCCAAGCTTCTTCCAGACTAAGGTAGACATAACACACATGGATGCCCCCTCATCCACTATACACCGGTGCACGACCAAATTCAGGATGGAGACCGTGATTTGGAAGGCAATGGTTGATGGCATCCACGGTTCTCCATTCTCTGTGTCGAATGTGATCAACTTGGAGTCGAAGGGGTCTACAGCACCAAGGGTGGGTAGTAAGGCTTTCCTCTGTGTTGGGAAATTTTTGAGTACCTCAAGAGTGGACATGGCCGTAGGTGTTTGGGCCAAATCAGCCATGATGTTGTAGCTTACAGCAGCTCTAGCCGTGACATTATTGGCAACCCGCCATATGGGGGGCGCAGAGGAAAAGGGGGTAGATGAAGAGGCGCATTGGCTATTTTGGACATAGATTCTGCTGATGTGTCAGTGGGTTAGGTGTTGGTTCCATACTGACTTCGTCTGGTCTATAAATTGACCTCTTCAGTTGTCATGGCTAGCAAATGGTGAACACTTGTTTCTGCTGTTGGAGTTGCCCCCAGGGCATTGCGATTGGACTGGGGAGCGGGTGCATTTGCTAACAGTCCTTGGACTGGTAATGGGTTTTGGAGGACCATGGGTGGTGGCCTTGGTGGTGTCAGTTTGGGTTGATCTTGGGCTGTCGTATTGGTAGCATGCTGAACCTCATTGTGAATGGCTTGCTTGGTGCGACCTATGAAGGGGCATCCGTGTGTATAGTTCCCATAGACCTCACACAACTTGCATGGCTGATTTATGTGCAACGAATCGTTGCGTCTAGGTGCATTTGGTTCCTGAGGATTTTGGGCTGGCCGGTTTGCCCCGACATTATTGGGAGGTTTTGGTTGTTGACTGCATCCCTACAGTTGATTATTGCCTTGGTTCTAGGCTTGGTTATTTCTGGCTTGCCCTAGTTGGTTATTGGGGGCTGCCTGGTTAGGATAGTTTTTCTATGCAAACACCTGTCCTAAAGGTGCTGGCGGAGTGGGGGTAGTGGCTTGAATGCCTTGCACCGATTGTGCATAGTAGACTTGGGTGGGTGCAGGTGCCTCCAATGTGGGAATTTGTCTTGCATATTGTTGTGCCGACCAAGCTAATGCCTAGGCCTATTGTGGTGGCGCTGGTTATGCATAAGTTGTGGCTCCAAACTGAGACATCATTCTTGCATAGTCCAGAGTTTGGTTTTGGTAGGAAACACTGGGGGTGTTTCTTGGTTGTGGCGGTATTGCAGGTGGTGTCAAACGGTGTTGTGGTTGGTGGGAGACAGAACCTATGATGCCATCTACAGCATGGGATGCCCCCGATGCATCCCAGTAAGAGGTACCTGCATGGGGAGCATCTGGACTGATAGTGTAAATATATCCAGAATGTGCATAGATCAGATCAAACTGTTGGGCTTTCAAGATAGCACCCTCCTCAGATTGGGGATGTTCAGATGCGACGTCCTTTGCTATAGGTGGTAGCAAAATTTTTAGGAACCAATCCAGGAAGATCCTGTCATCAATTTGAATCTTACACAAACTACGGCATTTCCAGCACTCATGGATGTGGTCGGTTATGTGGGTCACCATATTCTGGCAGCAAGATAGCAATATCTCCACCCCTTCACCGCATCTAACGAGGAGTTGGAAATACTGCAGGAACATGAAAGCCAAGGAGTTAAAATCTGAGTACTTGGATTGTGGTAGCTCAATGTACCACCTGGTTGCAGCACCTGTGAGGGTGCATTGGAATAGTCTGAGTCTGATTGAATCATATACGATGCTATTTGATGAGCACCATAGGTGAAACGTCATGATATGATTTTATGGGTACTCCCTTGCCTTCCCTTCAAATTTGGGAATGTCTGAGGGGATTTTGGTTGGCATGGGAGGCCAAAAGGTTTGATGGAAGATAGGGTCATTTGTTAACTAATCCAATTCAGGTAGGTTGAGTTGTTCCATGAAACGAAGATTTGATTCCAGGTTGATGTGTGATGGGGCAGCAATGCTGGTGGGGTTTGCAGGGACATGATGCACCTACATGACTAGGGGTGCTTGTGGCACAGTTGTGGATGGGGCACTGCTCCCAGGTGTGGTAAACAGGACTGTGTGAGTGTAAGGGCCATTTCCCCCATGTATGATAGGTGGGATAGTGTAGGTGGAAGGGCCACTGCCCCTAGGCATGCCAAGTGGGACAGTGTGAGTGGACGGGACACTACCCCCAGGCATGATAGGTGGGATAGTTTGACTAGTCAGTATGGGTGCAGGTAGCTGACTTATGACAATTTTCATGACTGTGATAGGGCCACCAGCAAGGGTGTTGGTGGTGGTGTGCAGTATGGACGTGGGTCCAGTACCAATCACTAAGCCAGAAAATGGATCTCGGTTTGCACCAGCCATGGGGCTAGATGGTACAGTATGCATGTCTGGCTCAAATTGGTATGATTTTGAGTCTGAATCAGAGGCTGTGTGACCTTCTAATGGTGTAGAGGGTCGTTAAGAATGGTCTCGATGGTTTCAGTTCAAGGAACCAAACTGTGATGGATCACCTCTTAGGCATGAGGAATAATGTGGGGGAACAATTGTGTTTGATTGGTATGTCAAGTCATGAAATATGGTAATGAATTTTGGACCCCAATTTTAATGGATTCCTATTCACTTTGAGGTGGTCACACGGCCACCAAGACTACCAAGAGACAGCGCTTGGCTTTTTCCTCACAGGAGTGCTAGTCAATTGGTGGGGGTCTTTGCCCATTTCGCTTGGCAATTCCTCTCTACGTCCAATTACTTTGGGGTTCTCGTGGTACTCCTCATAATAATTTTCTGGGCTCAGCCCATGTTAGAATGTTATCATTCAAGCTAGCATTATGTTAGGATCTTTAACTGAGAGAATAACAAGCACAACAATCAAACACAAGAGACAATGAACACAATTTTTTTCCTCAGGGAAACCATAAATGGAGAAAACCCCACAACTTCCTCAGAGATAGAATCAACACCAAAAGTAAAACCCCAAAATAGTAAGATGATCTCCCAATAGCAGTAGTCTCTTTCTTTCTAGCCCAAGCAACTTCTTCCCCCTCAGTTATGTGCTACAACTGAGTGTGAATGAGTGTGTGATAAATAGAGAGGCTCACTCTCTATTTATACTAATTCCCAACTTGACAATAACTCACTAGGGCCAACTTCACTAGGAGAGTCTAATAACCCTAGGGCCCTGGAACTGCAAGGACTTTAACCCTTGATCAATAGGAGGGTTACCCACAATGACTTGACATGACTTATTTACGTTATAGAAACTCTCGATCGGAATATCGGGGCATGACATGACTCAATTACTTTACAAACACTTCCTGAAATAACATCAAGATACAATACATAGGATTTACAAGTGAATACATTCCGAAGTTACAATTACATCAAAACCCCCTCTTAACTAGGAATGTATTCTCTCGACACAATTTATCAGCACAAGTCTTCTTCTCTATATCATCTGGATCATGATCGATTTCTTGTCATATTCAAGTCATCTTCATCTTCAGGTCATCTTTATCTTCAAGTCATCTTCATCTAGATCTGGATCATCACTGGATCTGGATCATCACTAGATCTGGATCATCATCACTGGATCTGGATCATCACTTGATCTAGATCATCTCTACTCGATCAACATCACTAGATCTGGATCATCACTCGATCTGGATCATCATCACTCGATCTGGATCATCTCTTCTAGATAAACATCATTGGATCTGGATCATCACTCGATCTAGATCGTCACTACTATATCTGGATCATCACTCGATCTAGATCATCACTGGGTCAACATCACTGGTGTTATCTCATGATTCTTCTCATCATAGGAATTTCTACAGAGCCAACCCTTTTCCATGTTGGTTGTAGGCCTAGCCTCCATGTAGGTATTCTTTAGTGCTTATATCTAACCTTAATTCAGAATGGGCCGCCAAGCACTTACATCTAACCTTGACTCATTAGAAAGGCATGCCCAACACTCACATCTGACCATTAGAGGAACATATCCACCAACATGTAAAAAATGGCCCAGACATCACATCTAACCATGGAAGGAACTTAATCCTCTCACCATGTCAGAATGGCCCATCCCTTACATCTGACCATGGAAGGAACTTAATCCTCTCACCATGTAAGAATGGCCCAGCCCTTACATCCAACCATGGAAGGAACTTAATCCTCTCACCATGTCAGAATGGCCCAACCAATACATCTGACCATGGAAGGAACTTAATCCTCTCACCATGTCAAAATGGCTCTCAGTCCCACACTGAGGGGTCCCGGTAACTGACCAGGTGCATCCATTCTCCCAGAGAATGGCATCAGCCCTTATATCTGATCAAGTGGGAACACATCCCTCAATCACATTAGAATGGCCCTGCACTTTATCTTATCATGTGAGACTACATCCCATAATCATATCAGAATGGCCCTCGGTACCAGACTGAGTATTCCTGGTAACTGACCAGGTACCTCCATTCATAGAACAGCAACAACCCTTATATCTGATCATGTAGGAACCAATCCTATAGTCATATCAGAATGGTTCAGCACTCATATCTGACATGGAAGGAACCAATCCTCTTACCATGACCGAATGGCTCAGCCCTTACATCTAACCATGGAAGGAACCTAATCCTCTCACCATGTCAGAATGGCTCACGGACTCATCACTTCCCCTTGAAGGGAACCTCGATCTGGAGAACACCAAGCTTCTTCCTGAAGTACTCAAACTTCACTCTGGTCAATGGCTTTGTCAACACATCAGCTATTTTTTCATCCATCGCAACATACTGGAGCTTCACTGCTCCTCTCTGCACCATATCCCTGATATAGTGATACTTGATCTCGATATGCTTCGACTTGTCATGGAACATCGGGTTCTCTGTCAACTTCACACAACTCTAGTTGTCATATTAGATACATGTAGCATCTAACTAGAGATCAAATAAATCAGACAGTAGCCTCCTTAGCCATACTGCCTCACAACTAGTTGAACAAGCTGCGACATACTCTTCTTCAGCTGTACTCAGTGCCACACAGGATTTCTTCCTGCTAAACCAAGAGATCACACTTGATCCCATATTGAAGCAACATGTCCCTGAAGTGCTCTTCCTATCGATGGCACTGCTTACCTAATCTGAATCAACACAACCTTCCAGGTTAATCTTCTGATTCACCTCCTACTTGAGCCCATAATCAACTGTACCCTTCAGGTACCTCAGAATATGCTTTGCAGCAATCAAGTAAACATGTCTCGGATCTATCATGAAGTGGCTAAAGGTGTTCACAGCAAAGCAAATATCTAGTCTCGTGTTCATTAGGTACATCAAGGACCCAATCATTTGATGATACATGGTAACATCAACCACTTCTGATGAAGCATCGCTCAATACTGATAGAGTATAAACATTAAGCTAGCATTTCGTTAGGATCTTTAACGGAGAGAACAACAAGCACAACAATCAAACACAAGAGACAATGAACACAGTGTTTTTCCTCGGGGAAACCATAAATGGATAAAACCCCACAACTTCTTCAGAGATAGAATCAGCACCAAAGTGAAACCCAAAAATAGTAAGATGATCTCCCGACAACAGTAACATTTTTCTTCCTTGCCCCAGTGTCTTTCTCTTCCTTAGCTATGCACTACAACTGAGTGTGAGTGAGTGTCTGATAAATAGAGAGGCTAGCTCTCTATTTATACTAATTTCCAACTTGACTAAACCCAACTAGGGCCAACTTCACTAGGTGAGTCTAATAACCCTAGTGCCCCGAAACTACGGGGACTTTAACCCTTAGACAATAGGAGAGTTAACCACCTTGACTTAACATGACTTGTTTACATTATAGAAACTTCTCGATAGGAACATCGAGGCATGACATGACTCAAGTACATTACAAATACATATCGGAATAAACATTGGGTTACAATACATAATAAATACAAGTGAATACATTCTGAAGTTACAATTACATCAACACTCCCTCTTAACTAGGAAAAAATTCTCTTGACACAATTTATTAGCACAAGTTTTCTTCTCTGTACCATCTGGATCGTCATCGACTCTTCATCCTCTTCACCTTCAAGTCATCTTCACCTGGATCTGGATCATGACTCGATCTGGATCATCATCACTGGATCTAGATCATCCCTCGATCTGGATCATCTCTGGAGCATCATCTCTGGATCTAGATCATCCCTCGATCTGGATCAGCTCTGTTGGATCATCGACACTGAATATCCACGGGTGCTATCTCATGATTCTTCTTATCACAGGAAGTTCTACAGAGCTAGCCATTTTTCATGCTGGTTGTAGGCCTACCCTCTATGTAGGTCTTTTCCAGTACTTATATCTGACCCTAAGTCAAAATGGCCCACCCATCACTTACATATGATCATGTAGGAACCAATCCTATAATCAAATCAGAAAGGCAACGCCCATCACTCACATCTGACCATGTGGGAACACCTCCTACAACCCTGTCAGAAAGGCCCAACACTCACATCCATCAACCAATGTCAGAAAGGCTTAGCACTTACACTTGGCCATGTGAGGAACCAATCCTCCATGCCAAAAGGCTCTGCACTTACATCTGACAACCAATGTCAGAAAGGCTCAGCACTTATATTCGACCATGCAAGGAACCAATCCTTCATGCCAAAAGGTCTATGCACTTACATCTGACAACCAATGTCAGAAGGGCGTGCACTCACATCTGATCTTGTAGGAACTAATCTTACAGTCATATCAAAATGGCCCCCAGTCCCAGACTGAGCTACCTAGTAACTGACCAGGCACCTCCATCCCCATAATGGAATTCAGTGCTTACTTCTGATCATGTAGGAACCAATCCTACAGTCACATCAGAATGGCTTAGCACTCACATCTGACATGGAAGGAACCAATCCTCTCACCATGACAGAATGGATCAGCCCTTACATCTGACCATGTAAGGAACCAATTCTCTCACCATGTCAGAATGGCCTCTGGTCTCATCATTTTCCTTTGGAGGAAACCTCAATCTGGAGAACACCAATCTTCTCCCTGAAGTACTCCAACTTCACCCTAGCCAATGGCTTCATCAAAACATTAGCTATATGTTCCTCTATTGCAACATATTGGATCTTCACTGCTCCCCTCTACACCATATCCGTGATATAGTGATACTTGATCTCGATATGCTTTGACTTTTCATGGAACACTTCATGCAACTCTGCTTGTCATAATGTATACAAGTAGCATCCATCTGGAGATAAAATAAATCATACAGTAGCTTCCGCAACCATACTACCTCACAACTAGTTGAACAAGCTGTGACATACTCTATTTCAGCTGTACTCAGTGCCACACAGGAATGCTTCCTGCTAAACCAAGAGATCACACCTGATCCCATACTAAAGAAACCACCTGAAGTGCTCTTCCTATCGATGTCACTGCCTACCCAATCTGAATCAACATAACCCTCCAGGTTAATCTTCTGATTCACCTTGTACATGAGCCCATAATCAATTGTACCCCTCAGGTACCTCAGAATATGCTTTGCAGCAATCAAGTGAACATCTCTTGGATCTATCAAGAACTGGCTCAAGGTGTTCACAGCAAAGCAAATGTCTAGTCTTGTGTTCATCAGATACATCAAGGATCCAATCATCTGGCGATACATTGTAGCATCAACCGTCTCTGATGAAGCATCACTCAATAGTTTTAGGTTCAATGCCATAGGTGTGGTCATGGCCTTGCAGTAAATCATCCCAAAACTCTTCAGGATCTCTACTGCATACTTCCCTTGTCCAAGGGAGATTCCATTTGCATTTTTCCACACCTCCATACCTAGGAAATAATGCATCATACCCAAGTCCTTCATTTCAAACTCGGTAGCAAGCTTTCTCTTTGTATCAACAATCAACCCATCCATACATATTACAAACAGATCATCTACATACAGTAGGAGCATCACTGGGTTGCCATATTCAACCTTGTAGTAAAGGTTGGAATTTTCTGTACTCTTGGTAAAGCCCAAACTGGATAGAAAGCTATCAATTCTGCCATACCATGTCCTAGGTGCCTGTTTCAAACTGTATAGGGCTTTCTTCAATCTGCACACATGATACTCCCTATCATGTGTCTCAAAACTGAGTGGCTGTTCTACATACACTTCCTCTTCCACTACACCATTCAAGAAAGAATTCTTGACATCCATTTGGTGTATCTTCCATTTCATTACTGCAGCCAAAGTAAGTACCGATCTGATGGAAGTGTATCTGGCTACAGGTGCAAAGGTTTCTTCATAATCTATTCCTTCTTTCTGTGAGAAACCATGAGCCACAAATATTGCTTTATATTTATCTATGCTACCATCTGCATCATGCTTGATCTTGTAAATCCATTTGGAAGTTACAACTGACTTCCCTTCTAGTCTTGGGACAACATCCCAAACATCATTCTTTATGATTGATTGATACTCTTTGATCATAGCATCCTTCCATTCTTTCTGTTCTGCCGCTTCTTCATAATTGGAAAGTTCCTCATTGATAAAGTCACATAGTAAAGCTGCATATCTAGAGCAGGACCTGGTTCTCTTTCTTTCTCTGTGATTCTCTTGTGGAGCCCCATATCTTTCCGCACCTTGGATAATTTCTTGTAACCAAGCAGGTTTCCTCTTGTGAGGATTCTTCTCTTAAAGTGGATCTACAGGTCTTTGTGGTACTTCAAATTCTCGATCTTCTTCTTGAATTTCTTCATTCAAGGTTGTATCATGAATTTTGGGTGCTTCTGCTTCTTCAGTATCTTCAGCAGGCCTCTTTCTGGATTTTTTCTAAGTTGTGTCTTCATCAAATGTTACATCCCTGTTGATGTCGATCTTCTTGAATCCTGGGAAGTATATTCTATAAGCCTTAGAGCTTTCAGAGTATCCCACAAATATACCCATATTTCCTGAAGGATCTAGTTTTGTTCTCTTCTCTTTTGGAATGTGTATGTACACTGGACAACCGAATATTCTGAGATGGCTGACTTCTGGTTTCTTCCTGGAGAAAAATTCTTCAGGAGTCTTGTTCTCGACTACTCGATGTGGAGTACGGTTCTATACATACACTGTTGTTCTGGCTGCTTCTGCCCATAGATGCATAGGAAGATCTTGATCATGAAGCATTTCTCTTGCAACTTCCATGATAGTTATATTCTTCCTTTATGCAACCCCATTATGTTGTGGATTATAAGGAGTGGACAACTCCCTCTTAATCCTTGATTCTTTGCATAAGTCTTTGAATTCATTTGATGTGAATTCTCTGCCATTATCTGATCGAAAGGTCTTGATCTTCTTTTCTGTGTGATTCTCGATCAAGGCTTTGAATTTCTGGAACTTGCTGAAAACTTCAACTTTGTTCTTCATGAAGTAAATCCATGTATTCCTAGAAAAGTCATCAATGAAAGAAACATAGTATACATACCCGCTTAGAGAACTTGATGACATTGGTCCGCATACATCGGAGTGGATGATTTCCAAGATTCCTTTTTCCTTTCTCTCGCTACTTGGAAATGTCTTCTTTGTATTCTTTCCTTTCGCACATCCTTTGCAGACCCCTTCATGTTTTGCTTGAATTTCTAGAAGACCTTCAACAGCTTTGCTTGCAAGTGGTAGTGCTCTATAATGCACATGTGCAAGCCTTCTATGCCAAAGTTCATTTGGCTCTACTATGTCATGGACCATAGCTTGTTCTGGATGGCCCTTCAATTTGTATAAACCTCCTTCTTGTTCTCCAATCACTATTGGATCGTCAATAGTCTTTCCTCTTGACCACATGCGGACTTGGCCATCTACAAATGCAACCCTCATGCCTTTTGCATCTAGTGCTGATATGGATAGAAGATTCTTCTTTAGTCCTGGTACAAACAAGACATCCTTCATTTTCATAGAATTTATGGAGTCTAGCTTGTAGGAGGCTTCACCACTACCTTTTATGGGATATTGGTAGTCATCCCCAAGTTTCACCTTATGGGGTGAATTATGTTCAGATAGTTTCTCAAAGTATTCCTTGAAACCTGTCATGTGTTTGGAAGCCCCACTGTCAATAAGCCAATCTTTGCTTCCATGAGTTACAATTCCCGTGAGAGCGGAGATCACAACATATTCATCTTCACTTGAAGAGTCTTCACTTTCTTGTGTTACTCTCTTCTTGGGAGGATCATCATCCTCAGCAGTGTGAGCATGATGTCTTCTTTTGGAGTTCTTCTTCTTCTTGGATCCATTCTTATTCATGGGACAATTTCTAGCAAAGTGTCATATTTCATCTCATGTATAACATCTGAGTTTGGATGGATCCCTTCTTACAAGATTGTTTTTCTGATGAGAATGCTTACCTTGGTGATGATGATTTTCCCTTCTTCCTTTCTTGGAGTGTAATATGAGAGCTTGATCTTCACTTCCCATCTTTTATTCTTGAGCTACTATCCGAGCTTCTTCTTGAGAAAATTCTTCCCACAGTCTACTGAACTTGACCAACTTCTTTCTAGCATAGATTCCTTGGATGAAAGAATCCCATGACCTAGGGAGGCCATTCAATGTTGTCATCACAATTTCTGCATTCTCCACTTCTTCATCTACTGCTTCCTGCTGTTCTTTGATCTGGGAGGCCCTTGTGAAGTAAGACTGGATGGTCTCCTCATTCTGGATCTTTACATTCTTCAACTAGTTCCATAGAGTCATCTTCTGATTGATGTTCTTCCCTTCAAACAGTTTGGTTAGGGCATCAAAAATGGCTTTAGGTGTCTTGAGGGAGGACACCTATGGAATGAGGTGATCCTTTATTGAATCAACAATTATCCTCTTTTCCATAACCAACTTCATCTTATGTAAGTCCTTGGCCTCATCTTCCTCTGGATCTGGAACCTCCTCATGGATGTAGGAGTCCAACTCATTTTCTTCCAGGACCAAGGAGATCATATACTTCCATGCTCGGAAGTTATCAGCTCCCTCAAGCTTTTCATCAAGATTGGTATGATGAGACATCTTATCTAAGAACTTCAAATGGAAATACAAAAGATTTAGATCTTGCCAAGTCAAGATGTCGGATCTGGATTTGGAGCTGAAATCGTGTAGTGTTGGTTCAGGAGCAGATTAGGGTTTTTCTTTTCCAGAGTTCTGTCCAACCAAATGCTTTGAATTTGATCCCTAACTTTGATTTTGGGGAGGCGATCAATCCAGGCCTGGGATCACTAAAAAATTCCACTTCTATGAAAAGCCCTAATTTTCGACAGTAGTGTCAGGTCAAAAACTGAAAAACCTCAGAATTGGATCCTGCTTCAACAGAAAGATGTGCCCTAGGGAGGAGAGTTATTCCACCCTAATTTTGCTAAAAATATGTGGAGAGAGATCCACAAAATAGGAAGCCCTAGTTCCCGCAGCTGCACAGTGTCTTCTTCTCAGGTTGGCTTTGATACCATGTTAGATTTTAAACATTAAGCTAGCATTTCATTACGATCTTTAACTGAGAGAATAGCAAGCACAACAATCAAACACAAGAGACAATGAACACAATGTTTTTCCTTGGGGAAACCATAAATGGAGAAAACCCCACAACTTCCTCAGAGATAGAATCAACACCAAAGTGAAACCCAAAAATAGTAAGATGATCTCCTGACACTAGTAACCTCTTTCTTCCTTGCCCCAGTGTCTTTCTCTTCCTCAGCTATGCGCTACAACTGAGTGTGAGTGAGTGTGTGATAAATAGAAAGGCTAGATCTCTATTTATAATAACTCTCGACTTGACTAAACCCAACTAGGGCCGACTTCACTAGGTGAGTCTAATAACCCTACTGCCCTAGAACTGTGGGGACTTTAACCTTAGACAATAGAAGAGTTAACCACCTTGACTTAACATGACTTGTTTACATAATAGAAACTTTCTGATAGAAACATCGGGGCATGACATGACTCAAGTACATTACAAATACATCTCGGAATAAACATCGGGTTACAATACATAAGAAATACAAGTGAATACATTCCAAAGTTACAATTACATCAACAAATACCTTCAATTTTGATGCCATAGGTGTGGTCATGGCCTTGCAATCCATCACCCCAAACCTCTTCAGGATTTCTACCGTATACTTCCCTTGTCCCAGGGAAATTCCATCTGTATTCTGCCACACCTCCATGCATAGAAAATAACGCATCATACCCAAGTCCTTCATTTCGAACTCAGAAGCAAGCTTCCTCTTCGTATCAGCAATCAACCCATCCATATCTGTTACAAACAGATCATCTACATACAGTAGGAGTATCACTGGGTTGCCATCCTCAAGCTTGTAGTAAAGGTTGGAATCTACTTTACTCTTGGTAAAGCCCAAACTAGATAGAAAGCCATCAATTCTTCTGTACCATGTCTTGGGTGCCTGTTTCAAACCGTACAAGGATTTCTTCAATCTACACACATGAGACTCCTTGTCATGTGTCTCAAAACCAAGTGGCTACTCCACATATACTTCCTCTTCCACTACACCATTCAAGAAAGCAGTATTGACATCCATTTGGTGTATCTTCCATTTCATCACTGCAGCCAGAGCAAGTACTGATCTGATGGAAGTGTATCTGGCTACAGGTGCAAAAGTTTCTTCATAATCTATTCCTTCTTTCTGGGAGAAGCCACGAGCCACAAATATTGCTTTATATTTTTCTATGCTTCCGTCTGCAGCATGCTTGATATTGTAGATCCATTTGGAAGTTACAACAGACTTCCCTTCTGGTCTTGGGACAACATCCTGAACATCATTCTTCATGATCGATTGATATTCTTCTATCATAGCATCCTTCCATTCTTTCCTTTATGTCGCTTCTTAATAGTTGGAGGGTTATTTATTCATGAAATCATATAATAATGCTACATACCCTGAGCAGGACCTGGTCCTCTTTCTTTCTCTATGATTCTCTTCTAGATCCCCATATCTTTTTGCACCTTGGATAGCTTCTCGTACCCAAGCAGGTTTCCTCTTGTGAGGATTCTTCTCCTGAGGTGGATCTACATGTTCTTGAGATTCTTCTAATTCTCGATCTTCTTCTTGAATTTATTTGTTCATGGTTGTGTCATGAATTCTGGGTGCTTCTGTTTCTTCAAGTTCTTTAGTAGACCTCTTTCTAGATTTGTTGTAAGCTGAGTCTTCATCAAATTTTATGTCTCTATTGATGTTGATCTTCTTGAATCCTGGGAAGTATATTCTGTAAGCCTTCACGCTTTCAGAGTATCCCACAAATATACCCTTCTTTCCTGAAGGATCTAATTTTGTCCTCTTTTCTTTTGGAATGTGTATGTACACTATACAACCGAATATTCTACGATGGCTAACTTCTGGTTTCTTGCCGAAAAAAAATCCTCCAGGTGTCTTGTTCTCGAATACTCTGTGTGGAGTACGATTCTGTACATACACTGTTGTTCTAGCAGTTTCTGCCCATAAATGCATGGGAAGATCTTGATCATGAAGCATAGCCCTTGCAGCTTCCATGATCATTCTATTCTTCCTTTCTGCAACCCCATTCTGTTGTGGATTATATGAAGTGGTTAACTTCCTCTTAATCCCTGAATCTTTGCATAACTCTTTGAATTCAGTTGATTTGAATTCTCTGCCATTTTCTGATCAAAAGGTCTTGATATTTTTTTCAGTGTGGTTCTCAATCAAGGATTTGAATCCCTTGAACTTGTCGAATACTTCATCTTTGTTCTTCATGAAGTAAATCCATGTCTTCCTATAAAAATCATCAATAAAAGAAACATAGTATACATACATACTTAATGAACTTGATGAAATTGGACCACATACATCAAAGTGAATGATTTCCAAGATTCCTTTTTCCTTGCTCTCGCTACTTCAAAATGTCTTCTTTGTGTTCTTTCCTTTCGCACAACCTTTGCAGACTCCATCATGTTTTGCCTGAATTTCTGGAAGACCTTCAACAGATTTGCTTGCAAGTGGTAGTGCTCTGTAGTGCACATGTGCAAGCCTTCTATGCCAAAGTTCATTTAGCTCTACTATGTCATGGACCAAAGCTTGTTCTAGATGGCCCTTCAATTTGTATAGGCCTCCCTCTTGTTCCCTAATCACTACTGTATCATCAAAAGTATTTCCCTTTGGCCACCTGAGAACTTGGCCATCTACAAATGCAACCCTCATGCCTTTTGCATCTAATGTAGATATGGAGAGGAGGTTCTTCTTAAGTCCCGGTAAAAACAATACATCCTTCATCTTCATACACTTTCCAGAATCTAGCTTATAGGAGGATTCCCCACTACCTTTTATTGGATACTGGTAGTCATCTCTGAGTTTTACCTTGTGGGGTGATTCATGTTCTGATAGTCTCACAAAAGACTCTTTGAATCCTGTCATATGTTTGGAAGCCCCACTATCTATAATCCAATCATTTCTTCCATGTGTGATGTTTCCCATGAGAGCAAAAATAAAAACATATTCTTCATCACTTGAAGAATCATCACTTTCTTGCTTGTTTCTCTTTGTGGAAGGTTCATCATCTTCTATAGCATGAGAATGATGTCTTCTCTTGTTGTTTTTATTCTTGTGAGAGTTTATTTTGTTTCTGGGACAATCTTTGGCATAATGTCCTATTTCATCACAAGTATAACATCTGAGTTGACATTTCTTGGAGGAAGAATCCTTACCTTTAGAATGATGATGATGGTCCCTTCTATTTTTCTTGGATTGAACTATGAGAGCTTGATCTTCATTTCCCATCTTTTATTCTCGAGCTGTTATCCGAGCTTCTTCTTGTGAGCATTCTTCCCATAGTCTACTTAACTTGACTAGCTTCTTTTCGGCACAAACCCCTTGAATGAAAGAGTCCCATGTACTAGGGAGACCATTCAAGGTGGTCATTACAATCTCTACATTCTCCACTTCTTCAGCCACTACTTCAAGTTGTTATTTGATCTAGGAGACCCTTGTGAAGTATGATTGTATGGTCTCTGCATTATAAATCTTCACATTCTTCAACTGGTTCCTCAAAGTTATTTTCTAGTTTATGTTCTTCCCTTCAAACAGTTTGGTTAGGGAATCAAACATAGCTTTAGGTTTCTTTAGGGAGGACACCTGTGGTATGAGGTGATCCTTGATTGAATCAGCAATAATCCTTTTAGCAATAACCAAATTCTCATTGTGTAAGGCCTTAGCCTCATCTCCCTTTGGAACTGGAATCTCCTCATTGATGTAGGAGTCCAACTCATTTTCTTCCAGGACTAGGGAGATCCTATACTTCCAAGCTCAAAAGTTATCAGCTCCCTCAAGCTTTTCATCAAGCTTGGTATGGTGAGACATATTAACTGAGAACCTCAAATGGAAATACAAAATATTTAGATCTTACCAGGTCAAGATGTCGAAACTGGATCTAAAGCTGAATTTCTCCAATGTTGGTTCAAGAGTAGATTAGGGTTTGACTTTTCCATAGTTCTGTCCAACCAAATGCTTTGATCTTCATCTCTAAACTTCGATTTTGAGGAGGGGATCAATCCAGGCCTAGGCTCACTCAAAAATTCCACTTCTGTGGAAATCCCTAATTTACGGCAGTAGTGTCGGGTCAAAAACTGAAAATGCTCAGAATCAGATTCTGCTTCAATAGAAAGATGTGCCCTGGGGAGGAGAGTCAGCCCAACCTTCTTTTGCTGAAAAACTGTGGAGAGAGATCCAAAAAGTAGGAATCCCTAGTTTATGCAGCTGCACAGTGTCTTCTTGTTAGGTTAGCTCTGATACCATGTTAGAATTTTATCATTCAAGCTAGCATTATGTTAGGATCTTTAACTGAGAGAATACCAAGCACAGCAATCAAACACAAGAGACAATGAACACAATGTTTTTCCTCGGGGAAACCATAAATGGAGAAAACCCCGCAACTTCCTCAAAGATAGAATTAGCACCAAAAGTAAAACCCCAAAACAGTAAGATGATCTCCCGACAGCAGTAGTCTCTTTCTTTCTAGCCCCAGCAATTTATTCTCCCTTAGTTATGCACTACAACTAAGTGTGAGTGAGTGTGTGATAAATAGAGAGGCTCACTCTCTATTTATACTAATTCCTGACTTGAAAATAAATCACTAGGGCCGACTTCACTAGGAGATTCTAATAACCCTAGGGCCCTGGAACTATTGGGACTTTAACCCTTGATCAATAGGAGGGTTACCCATAATGACTTGACATGACTTGTTTACATTATAGAAACTCCCGATCGGAACATCGGGGCATGACATGACTCAATTACATTACAAACACTTCTCGAAATAAACATCGGGGTACAATACATAAGATATACAAGTGAATAGATTCTGAAGTTACAATTACATCAACAGCCCAAGTACTTCCCACGGTTAAGGCAGTCAGGGACTTGTGTCCTCAAAGACTGCAAATGTTTGAATTAGTGTAAATTATAAATTTAATTGGCTAGCTCAGCGTCATGAACTGAGTTTGGTTGTTTTATGTGGTATGGTTTGTGTGTATGTCTTTTATATTTCTGTTACACTTAGTGGCTACTTGTATGGTTTATGAATAGTCTATAGAGATTGTATTGCAGAACTTATAACATGAATAAATTGTTTATGATAGTAGTAAATTGTGAACAAAAACTTGAATACATGCCATACCTGAATATGAACTATGGTAGCCTGACTAGGTGATTGCCTTACACTTGTATCTCTCTTCAACCAGGAAAGGGAGTTGGGCTCTCAACACAATGGGACTAAACCCATTCGTCTTGTCCCAAAATACACCGAAGGGTGATGACTGGGTAGAGGAGGAAGGGCTAGGCAAGATATTAATTCCAAATTAAGAATTGAAACCTATAGTAATTTATCCAAGCTTTAATCATATTTTTTAACCAATTAACCATTTGATTTAACAGTGATTTACAGAGGCTGCAATGAAATAAATAGAGACTGAAATGAAATAAACAGATTGATGGACATAGGCGACTGAGCTACACTGACAATCCAATAATTTTAAAAATCCAAATATGAGAGACAAATCGCTCTTTTTGGGGGAAATGTGGCGAGGGGGTTGCCAAATTTTCCCCAAATCATGGGAGGGGGTTGCTTAGAAACTGCAGATAGAAGCAATCTGATTTCTAGGATGAAGTCACACCTTTCGGGCCTAAAGGAGCGACCTGGTCGCACCTTTTATCCCGATAAGAGAAACCTGGTCCGAAAGATGGAAAAAAATTTAGCCTGAGCCAATACTAGCCGACAGTAACCTGTACTGTGGCCAAATGGGCTCGACTTTGCTTTAAGGAGGCTTGGCTATGAATTAAAATGCATGAAAAGACAAATTTAGTCTAGATTTGAAAGAAAACTAAACGAGGGCAAAATAAAAATTGAAATACGAAAATTAAACCCAGGGATCCTATGGGATCGACCCGGTATGGTCGCCAGATATGTAGTAGGGCTTTCACCCTAGATATAGAGTAGGAACAACTCCCTTCCATCTATAGGATAGAAGGGTATGGTTCCTGTGAGGATGGAATAAAAGAGAAAGAAAATGAAATAAAACCCTGCAAACACGGTTAGGGCCTAATAGTAAAAACCATGCATGAAACTGTAAGTAAATAAAGAAATAGCTACCAGGAGTCGATGCAAACCTGCAAAAAAATATTAAACTGTAAACGTACAAGAAAAAATGTTAGAAAACTACAACATGAAAGAACAAAAACAGAAATATACCTTCTCTGGTTGAAATGGGCCATCATGCCCTAGCTTGAGGGAGCACCTCTCAATGGATGGGGTTCTTTGGCTCAATGGAGGAATGGAGGAGAGGGAGGGTGAATGACTTGAGAGGAAAAGGGTCTCAAGGCACTCACATGGGCAATTTAACGATAGGGAGATGAGAAGTAGTGATGAGAGTAACCCCCACCCCTCTATTTATACTTTTTCTTGAGATTTTTAGGGTTTTAAGCCCCTGGTTGGGACTTTAGCCCCTTTTTGGGATTTTATCCCCTCTCACCCAATTCCTAGCTCCTTTGAGGGGTTTTATCCCCTTTTTGGAGGTTTTAGCCCCTATGACAGCTATTTTGGATCTTTTTAGGGGTTTTTAAGCCCTTTTTCATATTTTTGAGTCTTTTTTAGGGTGTGGAGGTCAAATGAGGGTCATGCATGGATGTCCTTGGGCGGTGTAGGTCATGTAGAGCTTAGTGAGGTATTTTTTGGGTTAACAGGAGGTGTGGCAAAGTCCGGATGAAATATCCCTTGGACAAGGGAAGTATGGAGTGGAGATCCTAAAGAGGTTCGGGATGATGGACTGCAAGGCCATGGCCACACCTATGGCATCGAACTCGAAGCTATTAAGTTATGCTTCATCATAGATGGTTGATTCCACGATGTATCATTAGATGATTTGTTCATTGATGTGCCTAGTGAGTACAAGACCAGACACATGCTTAGCTGTGAATGACCTGAGCTAGTTTCTAACGGATCTGAGACATGCTCACCTGGTTGCAAAGCATGCAGTGAGGTACCTAAAGGGTACAGTTGAGTATGGGCTCAAGTATGATACAAATCAAAAGACTAACCTGCATGGTTATGATAATTCGAATTGGTAGTGCCACTGATAATAAGAGCACCTTGGTTTGCTTCTTCAGTTTGAGATCCAATAAGGGATACTAGTTTGGCAGGATGGAGTCTTGCATGGCACTAAGTACAACCGAGGAAAAATATGTTGCCACTTGCTTGGCTATTTTTGAGTTAGTATGTTTATTTTGAAAGATACTATTTGACTTGATTGATCTGACTTGAATTTTTGTATGATGCAGAGAGGAGGAGTGAAGCTCCAGTATGTGATCTAGATCATGATCTCTCGGAAGAGGGAGTGATGAGTTCTAGAATAGCTGGAGAGACAGGTTGCATGAGCATAAAATCTTGGTGAAGCTCGTAGTTTGCTCAGACATAATCAGTCCTATAGGTTTTCCTCGAATGTAATCAGTCCTGGCGAAGCTAGCAGGTTATCCTTGGATGTAGTCATTCCTAATGTGATTCTCTGCTAGAAATGGCTAGAGTGAAGTTTGAATACTTCAAAGAGAAGCGTGGTGTACTTCAGATCGAGGTTCCTTCCAAGGGGAAGTGATTATTCTGGAATATGCAGATACACGTGAGCCTTTCTGACATGGTGGTAGGCTGGGACTCCCATGGTCGCAATGTAAGTGTAGAGCATTTTTGACATGGTGGTAGGCTAGGCCTCCCATGGTCATGATGTAAGTGCTGGGAGCCTTTACTGGATGGTAGTAGGTGTGTCCTACCATGCCGATGGATGTAAGTGTTGGAGCCTTTCCCGGATGGTAGTAGGTGTTTTCTACCATGATGGTGGATGTAAGTGTTGGAGCCTTCCCAGATGGTAGTAGGTGTCTCCTACCATGTTGGTGGATGTAAGTGTGAGCCTTTCTCGGATGGTAGTAGGTGTGTCCTACCATGCCGGTGGATGTAAGTGTTAGAGCATTTCCTGGATGGTAGTAGTTGTGTCCTACCATGCCGGTGGATGTAAGTGTTAGGAGCCTTTCCTCGATGGTATTAGGTGTGTCCTACCATGCCGGTGGATGTAAGTGCTGGAGCCTTTCCCGGATGGTAGTAGGTGTGTCCTACCATGTCGGTGGATGTAAGTGTTGGGAGCCTTTCCCGGATGGTAGTAGGTGTGTCCTACCATGCCGATGTATGTAAGTGTTGGAGCCTTTCCCGGATGGTAGTAGGTGTGTCCTACCATTTCGATGGATGTAAGTGCTAGAATCCTTTTTCCCTGATGGTAGTAGGTTTTTTCTACCATGCCGATGAATGTGAGTGTTTTGTTATGTGTATCTAGGTTGTGCTCTGTGTGATGATGAGATGATCTAAATATGATGAGATAACAATAGGGTACTACACAGTTATTGCAAGGAATGTAATCAGTCCTGGGATGCTCCTTCAAGTTTTGCAGTGGAATATAATCATCTTGGGAGATATTGCAAGTTTTGCAAGAGGCATATAATAAGTCATGGGATGTACCTACTTGATGGATTTCTCGCAAAGATGATGTAGATGAAGATTTGGCAGAGGACTAGGCCTACATCCAGCATGAAAAAGGGTTGGCACTGTAGATGGAGACTTGGAAGAGGAAGAGGCCTACATCCAGCATGCAAGAGGGCTGGCACTGTAGACGAAGACCTAGCAGAGGACTAGGCCTACATCTAGCATGAAAAAGGGTTGGCGCTATAGAAACTTCTAATGACAGATAGTATGGGACAATGATCAAATTATAAGAAGATAATGGCAGTAGCTATGATGAAGACTCTATGACTCTGTGATGATGATGATGCAATAAATACTTGACTAGATGTGTTGATGACTGTGTAGAGAGAGAATACCTTCCTAGTTAAGAGGGAGTGTTGATGTATTTGTAACTTCGGAAGACATTCTGATGTATATTATCATTGTATGTTGTTGTACCCCCAGTAGGGATGTGTGTTACCCCTTTATGAGATTTCTAACTTGTGTCTAGACCTTGAGGTACAACCTTCGTTGTAAGTCGGGGAAATAGTCCCATTATGCTAGAAAAGATATGGTGCGCAAGAGCTTACAAGAAGGATTATGGTGTACCACCATGCATGCATATACCTGAGATTATTGTCGCGACTGTGATATCTACTAAAGAACTAGAAATCCATCGCGATGGGATGAAATTCCATTGGTACCTGTTGGCAGGAAACACCCTCTGGAGCATTTTTTAACACAAATAATTTGAATATTGATAATTTTCAAGTAATATTGATTCTTTTTGTTTGGATAAAAAAACTCATCATTGATATCTTAGGAGTACCCTAAGAATCTTTGATTCTTAAGGCACTCCTGACAGAGACTTACTTGACTAATCGATTCGGATGGGTTGAACATCAGTAATAGAAAAATTTGACTCTTATGATCTTAATTCTTCATTTCTATCAATCATCAAGAGGACTATAATTACAGAAGATTAGTAGCTCCTATTTTTCCACTCATCACTCATGTTTAATTAAAATCAAATGAATTTATTAATTATTAATTCAAACTATCTATTGCATGATGTGATAACTGTTATTGTCTGATTCATATGGAAAAATTTGGTATAGCTTCATCACTTCTGAATTATTTACCTTATCTTAGTTGTCATAAGTTTTAAGGTGAATTTAATATGATCTTCATGAACCGTACTATACTATATGCTCATCGCTTATTTCAAATTCATATTTCTGAAATAGGTTGATATCAGAATTTGTGATGAAGATCTAAAATCACTTTCTAGGTTTTGACATTGGTTTGGTCACATTATCAATTTATTCTCTAATCAGTTATTAACCTCTACCCTAAGATATTGATTATATGCTAAGGTGATCACATTATTATGATGGTATTCGAGAAATGAAGGATTAAGGTTTGGAAATTATTTAGTCATGTGTTCAAAAACGATGAGTTAACCTCCATTATTAACACGTTATGAAATCACATTGAATGATGAAGTAATGGTAGAACTAAGGTTTTGGTAGTCGTGTCGTTTGACGGTTGCTATCTATCAATCCCTAATCATGCAAACATCACTTGCAATAACTCGCCTGTGTGACTCTCCTACGGCTCATTATGTTTTGGTAAGTTGTTCTTGAAACCTCTTGTCTCTGCCAATTCATGTTATGATGAAATTACAGGAAGGTTTTCAGTGTTTTGATAAAATAGGGTATTTCAGAGTATTGCTGGTAATGCCTATACTGTTGATAAAATGATTTCATTTCGTAATATGTGTTTCGAAAACCCTAGAGTTCTATGTATCTGCTGCCATGGCTCCAATGTCTAGGTTTGAACTTATTGGTGACGAATATCTGTATGCTGCTCCCGAATCTAGAGAGATCGTATCGAGGTTTGGATGGTTGGGGTTCCTTCGAAAATTTCCTGGTTTTAATATGGCAGTTTCTAAGGCATTCGTAGAGTCGTTTGATGGAGTTCGTGCACAAGTGAGAGACATTGAAGTCAAGCTATCTGAGAAATTCATTTCTCGAGCAATTTGCTTGCCACAAACTGGTGAGAAGTGGTATAAAGGAAAGCATATTAAGAGTGACTAGTGGAAAGGGTTTCTTACCCCTGCTCATCGACAGACCAATTTCAAATCTAGCTTTCCCTCCCGGTTATTAATGAAGAAATGGAGGGCTCTTCTGGAGCTAATCATCAGGTATGTAACTTGTGAGGGTAGGCTGTCTCAGATGCAATTTTATCACCTTCATCTATTGTTGATATTTAAGGGGTACCCTATCAATATGCCCTTTTTTCTTTTTGAACAGTTTGCATAAAATGGCATCCACTTATTAGTCTAATGTTGGGGACAAAAATAGGAGTTTATTCCACCATGGGTTAATTAAAATTCTTGTGTCCAGTCAGTTGGAAGAACTAGGATAGACCTGGGATTCTTTCCTTGTGAGAAATGGGATGTGTTAAGAGGGAAAAAGTTGAAATGCAAAGAAATGATTAGAGGCTTTTGTTAAAGAATCAAAGATTGAAAAGACAAAATAGGATTAACAGGACCATGGCTATCAGGTTCAGGGCTAAATTGAATGAAGCTAGGAGAAGTGTACCCATTCGATTCTCAATTGAGTCGGCCTTAAAAACCTGATATTTTTTTTTTCCAGTGACTTTTAAATTTTGTCTTTTGTATCTTACATTATGCCTACAGAAGATTTTGGATAGATCCTTACAGGTTAGTGATGTTTTGGTTTCATCAGTTTTAGTTCAATTCTTGGTCTAAATGATTAAATTGAGATATCTACAAAATTAAAATTCTATAGATATCTCACTCATGCTTAATTGATCACCATTAAATTTTGCTAAACAATTTTTTGTTAATATTTATAGGTGGAAAAGAACTGTTGGGATAAAACTGAATGCGGGTCTACCTTCGTGTCTATTGATTGTACGTGGCTACTCAATAAAGAATGTTCGGGACTTACAACTGATTTGATACTCAGTAATTACTTCGTTCCTATTTCGAAGCTTCTGTTGGCATGGATTATCCATTATGGTGTTACTATGATTGGGAGAGTATAACGGTGGATTTTCTCGAGTAAGTTAAACTCTTGGCGTATCTTTCTCTCTGGATGATTTTGTAACAACGTGCCTATGAATCTGGTCATGGTTACACCTTATTTGGATACAATTGGGATTTTTCCTAAGAAATAGGATTTCTAGTTAGTCGGTTGTAGTATTTTATTTTCCTTTATAAGCAACTTCTGAACTAAAGAAAAGGGTTGGAATCCTGGAACTTGTGATGAACAAATATAATACAACACTTAATATTATTCTGTATATTTGTGTTCGTTTAGAATTATTTTTGAGGATTACTATATTTTACAGACATATTAAAGACAATAGCTAAGTCTATCAGTTATATCATGCTTTCCTATTGTTGTTTTCCCTATGTTAAATTTCCTTTTCATATATATGTATCTTTATATTATATGCGAAAGCACTTTTGTTAATGGATTATGAACAAAGTACTTAGTGTTGAATGCATGCATGGTTAGAAAAGTAAGTGAACTTCTTCATGTTTCTTTTCTTCAGTTGATGATAATATAATTTTATACAAAATACTGACCGTGTGAATTTAACTTTATTCATTTCAGCGTTAGTACTTGGGTGTATGTTTTTTATGCTTCAATACTAAGTTCAATTTATTTTGATTATGAGTTTTGTTTCATTTTCAAATTAATTTGTGATAAAATGTTATTTTATTGTAAGTTGATTTAGATCTATCTCTGTTGAGAGTAGGCTTTCCTAACATTGCAGGAGCATAGATCAAATTTTTAAATAAAACTTGTTATCAGATTATTAATTCCAGCTCCCAGTTTGGGATAGTTATATTGCATCTTAGGTCATTATAGATCGGGATTAGAAGCTACTATTATTTGTTGTTTTAGTTTAAGGTATTTGTTAGCATTAGTTAGTCATTTTAATTAGATCTTTTTATAATTTGAGTGAAGATTTGATTAAATAAAACTTACCATATACATCCTAAGAGACTCTCTACCTTGAGAGCATATTTTACAGGGAGCAAGGCCTTTAACCTGTGAAAAATAGTTATACCAAACACATACAAGATTGCAGTAAGTCAAGTGTGTGGGTTGTTTTTTAGTAGTTGGCCACAATACCCTATAGGACACATTTCCTGGCCAACAGTACCTTAAGTAACATTGCAGGAATTTGATAAATGGACTGTTGACATTATGGTCCCTATCCATTTGACAAGAAATCAAACAGGTGCACGCTATATTATTACTGGGAATAATTACCTAACCAGATGGGCTGAAGCAGCACCAGTAAAGCATTGTACTATTGCGACTACTGCAAAGTTTTTGTTTGAAATGCCATGACAAGATTCGGTTTCCTAAATATTTTAATAAGTGATCAAGGCATGTATTTTGTTAACCAGTTGATTGAAGAACTGACGAAATAATTTCAGTTTCAACATAGAAAAACAACACCATATCACCCTCAAGTGAATGGTGTTGTCGAATCCTTTAACAAAATCCTAGAAAATGCATTGAAAAATAGTTGTAATGTTCAAAGATATGACTGGGATTAGAAAATTTCCGCATTGTTGTTGGCATATCGCACCACTTGTAAGAAATTGACAGGCCACACCCCATTTTGCTTGGTATATGGGCAAGAAGTTGTGATGTTGATGGAGTACATTGTATCAAGTTTAATCATTTCCGCAATCACATAGATAACAGATGTTGATGATGTCGAGGAGATATTGTTGCAACTTGTGCAACTGGAAGAAGAACATTTTGTCGTGGGATATCACCAAAATGTTGAGAAATAAAAACAAAAGGTATCGCATGATCAACGCATTAAGAACAAGTAGTTTCAGGTCGGAGGACTTGTTCTTATGTATGACATCAAATTTTTCAAGCATCCGGGAAAGTTAATACACGTTGGTTAGGAATGTATATTTTTGAAGAGATCATCGATGAAGGAGATTTTAAATTACAAAGTATATATGAAACATCAGTCGGAGGACTAATAAATGGAAGTCGGATAAAGGCGTATCATGATAGTAGCGACTTGGTCGCATGAAAAAATAATAGAGAAGTTTTGGGTTTTCAAACTGATAGTCTGCCATAGAAAGAAAACAAGATAGAAAGAGGAAAACATAAAAACTTTGGGAATTTTATGCATTTGTTGGTCACAAACTGGTAGTATTCCACATACAGAACAAAATTTGCGCAGACTAGGTGTCTAGCGTAGATCATAATTCTGGCCAAAGACACTTAGTCTGTCGCAAGAAAAGTAAATATGTTAAAGGAGGAATACAAGTCCCAGAGAGTGCGATGTTGTTGCAAGAAAAGGATATCTGTTGAAGGAAGAAAATAGGTCAAAAGGAGTGTGATGTTGTTGCAAGGAATACTAGTATCACATAAAGGACAACTAGAGGGAATTAAATTCAAAATCATGAGATTTTGTCGACGTAATTTTGTGTCACTTCTATCATGATTGCAATGACGTTAAAACAAAAAGCAGCAGGTTACATGGCAATTTCCATATGATGATTTGAAAACCTTATCCCCGTGACGGATCGTGTTGTCACAGTTCTAGTCAATATCCGTGCATGTGAATATCAAATAGAGTGAACGAGTAGGTATACCTTGCATTCACCCTTGACCTTCACTTCATTCTCATGCATTCAAATGAGGAGTTTCTCTCTGCAACTCCCAGGGCCAAAGTAAGTTAGTTGGTTACAGAGGTATGGTTACTATGAATCCTAGTCACATTGTACTCACATACTCTGCCATTGAAGCTATGTTACCTACGTTGAGCATGGAAAATGTTGTTGGATATGTTCCACCATGGGCATGGATGAGATTGGAAACTGAGCTAGTTTCAGTCATCCTTGGGATAAGGATATGAACCAACCTATCAGGTCTGTTAATGAAGAAGCGTTCTGGCTCCCACAAGAGTAAATCTCTCTCAACACTGCTGATGAAGGACAAATAAGAAGTAGTTGAAATTTGATTTCCAAATGGCATTCTACCGAAATCGGTGAATAGACTTGTGGAATGATTCACCAGAGTGCACAGTATCCAAATTTAGAACCCGTCAATCCAAACCAAAGTTCAGATAACAAAAAATAGAGATAAAGGCCATCATCCTCACCATTATTTGCACAAGAAGCTCCAAATATAGTTGGTGATGGTGTTTAAATGAATAAGATGAGATTGTTGATTTCCACATAGAAAAAAAAGACTTTAATGAGATGGAAAATTTCATCCATGCAGAAAATAAGACGTCGAAAAGATTGCAGATTTGATCATCAAAGAAACAAAGAAGATGATTAGATGACGAACTTCATTTCCAACAAAGAAGAAGTTAAGAAACATGGTCTTCCTATGAGAGGGAAGAAGCCAAAGAAAATAATTCCCATGAAAGCACTTGGGGTTTTGTTTTATGCTTTCATAAATAGTGATGTTGATGAACTTTTCCATCTCATTCATTCATCCACTCTGAAACAATAACTTTACTTGATATAATAAAGAAGGACAACAGCGACAGAATCTGTGAAGAGAATCGAAGAAGCGGAGTCATCCTATTCCAAGGTTGTCAAATAAGTGTCTTAGACTTGGGAATCATTGATCGACGATGCCGAACTATAGAAATTCATAGAGGAATTGCGCATAGCAGAGACATAATTAACTCAGTTGAATACTGAGATGAAAAATATACCCTTCGCAAAAAATATGGCTAAGGCAACAGGAATGAAGAAGCTCCAACAACAAGTGACGGTGTTGCACACACAATAGAAATGAAGGGTAGATAGAGTCCAAGAGTTTCCGGCTGAAGTAGAGCGGATTACAACAATTATCCATCATGTACATCAGTAAGTGCAATGAGAATTGGAAGTAACAAGGCTCTTACCGTTGGAACACCTCAGTTCCGACACCTTGTGCAAAACTTGCAGAAAGGAGAGGAAGATGTGCGACAAGAGATGGAAGAGATCTTGAAAATATTCCAATATTTTCAAGGTAAATTCATCCCAAATGTAGAAGTACAAGAATAGCCTTTCATGGCTCGAGACAAGCCACAGGTGAGTGTTGGGGGACTGTTGGACCTAGGGGAAGTTAGGAAAAATTCAGTTGGAATTTTGACTAAGTATGAAAAGAGTGAGGAAGCAAAAAGGAAGAAGGAAGTTGCAACAGAAGTCACCTAATCAATTATTTGCCAAATTCTACTATTGAGACAATTATTAAAAAATTAATTAGTTTTCCCCCATATTTGGGCTTTAAAACCGAAATCTTATGAGGCGGAAAGTGGGTTGGTGGTGGGAAACGTTTTTTTCTTAAAACTCGGTACATTATTGTTGTGGGTTATTTGAATATGTGAAGTCTGATGTAGATGTTGAAAGAATATTTTTTTCTATTAGAATATCAAAGATTGTTCTTTAGTGTTTAGATGATATTTATTATTGTGTTTTTCATTTTATGCAGATAGAAATTACTTTCTATTCATGTATGAATGATTTCATGTTTCAATATTTCAATAGTTTCATTTAAATTAAATGGAATATGTGTGATGCTTAGAATAATTACTTGTTTTATAGTGTTAACATATATTTTGAAAGCATAATTATGTGTTATGATGAACTGTTTCTGAATTGCTATATCCACTAGTATAAAAAGTGAGATATATGGCTAAAAAAACTACTAAAAATTACAAAATAAATGACTAAGTTTAGCCATGTGACTATTATCCATTTATTGCCAATCACTTATACTGCGACTAAATACATGACTAAAATTTTTTAGTCATTTATTAGTTGTTCTGATTGGTCAGTTTGGTAGTGTATTTAGCAGTTGTTTTAGTCATTGATTGTTGCTAACTGGTAGTTTATTTAGTCATAGATTGTTGTTAATTGGTCATTTAATTAATCATAATAGTCATTTATTACTATCAACAAGTAGTATATTTAGTCATTTTAATATTTAATTGGTGGTATATTTAGTCATTTTTATTAACTGATTCCGTCCATTTACAGTATATTTAATAGTTTTTTAGTCATTTATTGTTGTTAATTGGTCTTTATTTAGTCATAATAGTCATTTATTGTTGTTAAAAAGTAATATATTTAGTCATTTAAATATTTAATTGTCGGTACTATATTTAGTCATTTTTATTCATCGGTGTTCATCCATTGATAGTATATTTAGTAGTTTGTTTAGTCATTGCTACTATTACTTGGTCATTTATTTAGTCATAATAGTCATTTAGACTTGTAAAGAAGTAGTATATTTAGTCATTTTTATTATCAATTACCGTCAAGTGGTAGTTTATTTAGTAATTTTTGCTCACTTATTTCCATTAATTGATAGTAATGATTGACATATTTTTTATTAGTTGCATAATCAGTATATTTACTACTATAATTTCAGCAGTAAATGTTCATTTATATGATATGAATAATAGATTAAATATCATAAATTATGTAATGCATAAATAAACATATTATTAAACATTAATTAATACATGAAATCAAACAAACATTACTTATATGAACAAGCTATGTCATAAGATAAAATATTCATTCAACATCCTGAGAAAAAAGTAAAGTAAACTAGAATTAAAACAGAAAATCAAATGAAAACTTATAATGCAATTCCAATCAATTGCAAGATGATCACATATATTATATAATAAAAAAATGTCAAAGTAGTATAACAGTGTTTCTGAGAGTTTCCAACTCTAGTTCAAATACACATAATAAAATATCCATGAAAAACATAAATTCAAACTACCCATAAAGTAGTGGGCCAAGCAGTCTAACAGCTAGTACATGATAAACATGAACTATGTCATCTTTTGGAAATATTTTAGTGGCCACCGTATAAAGCTTCCTTCCTTCTCTTTTAGATGGACACATCCATCTATTTTGTCTTCATAAGGAAGGGGTACATTACTTTTGACCTTCAAAATATTACATTTGCATCTCCTGATGCGCTCAAATTGACTCCATATATAATACATACTGAGTGAATCCACCCAATTCCCACATCAACACTATCATATGGATCCAATATTTAACTTATCACCTTCTTGGAGTTTATCAATACATTTCTACAAAAAAAACAAACACACATTATATTGAAATTTGAAAAATGTTGTTACAACAACAATTATACTCTAATATTTAGCATACAGTCATTATTTTGAGATGTGAAAAATGGTACAACAACAATTATATTTTAATATTTAGCATAGTATTTCACTCACCTCGAGTTTGGAACCATTATGAATGCCTTGCACTTGCTTATCGAGTTGATCATGATCACTATCAATATTGACATCATGTTGTGCAACATTTAGAGCTCTATTGACAAGGCCTTTTCCTTTTTGTGTTGCTTTGATATAATTGCTTTTCATGTGGTTTCATCATGCAAACAAATATACAACATTAATTAAAATTAAGAAAAATGCCATACTAAGCATTCAATAGTAAGTAAAGAATACAAACAACAAATTTTGATCCAAAAGAACATTTTAAGCATTAAGAATGGAAAAACATTGGGAAATATTAACTATTACAACAACAATTATATTCTAATATTTAGCATTCACCATTTTAACATTTGGAATATTGTCGAATATACCCAACATTGATTGCACAACATAAAGTGATGCTCCCACTGCAGCTTCAATAGCAGTGATTCGATGATCACTACTACTATGACTATCATTTAATATAGCTCTGTGTTCAACATCAATTTTGGCAGTTGCAACATCATTAAGTGGTGAAATTTTTATTTTGTTCTTTCATCATGCAATTTTGTTTTAATGACAATATTGTTGAACAACATTTAAAAGCACAACAATTAACAAAACAATTGTATGAAGAGCATATAGAAAGATGCAAAAACAACTTACTACAGCATTGAGAGCTTTGTTAACAAGTTCTTTTCCTTTTTTTGTTTATTTGATATAATTTACCTACATGTGGTTTAATCATCATGCAAAAATATATATTTATCATCTTTGATTCATAGTCCAGGAATAATGGAATAAATCAATTCAAATTTTGTTATATATATAATATTATTACAAGTACGAAAGTTCAAGTAAACTTGCAAAACAGATTGTTTGCGAGTTACAATTATTTTTTATTCTAAAGTTGAATCGATACAAGATGTAAGAACACTTTACTAACAAGTATTAATCAAGAATTATCTTGCGGTGTACCATAGGTATACAACCCGATGTATGTTGTAATTATTGTTAATTAACCATATACTTTGCTTAGCATTCACCTTGTTTGAATTGGGATAACATATGTTGCATGGAAAACCAATGAATATGTACATTGGCACTCCTTTGTTTGTAGCAGTCCTATCGACAATCACATCCCAAGGATTTTGTACTAATTTGTGGACAAACTATACCATTATAACCCCTAATTATGATTATGAAGTACTACCAATGAAAAGGGTTCAATCTTGGGCGTTATGAAGATACACACCCATTTTTGGAACTTCCTACTAGAAAAATACAAAGTTCAGGACTACCAAAAACATATGGAAATTTAACTAGTAAGGTTAGCCCTATTTGTTGATAGATATCTATATTTATTGGTGCCTCATGAGTGGTTGTAAAGCACATAAACCACTATTCCAAATTCATTAATGGTAAGGACTTGAGGTACACTGAGATGAGGATATGGTGGTACAATGTTTCTGGCATGCATTACACAATTAATATTCCAAACTTCATGGATTCCAACCACCCTTTATTCCTATTAAATTTGGAAAAGACTAGACATCTTTAGGGCATCATCCTGAAGCAAATGTCCCATTAATTATGGCCGCCTAAGGATATTGTAGAAGCATTTTTGGGGCACATAAACACCAACACTAAAGGAATTTTATGTGTGGAGACAAGGTGTTAATAATAACAAAGTGATGACAACCATTTAAGGTAATTATGAAGGGTTTAAACTTCTAGAAATGAATCATATATTAGGTATATTAGGGTGAATGTTACAATAGTTTAAGAGTTGTTTATGGCACATTATTCTAACAACTAAAGGTTCTTGTAGGGTGAAATTAAGGATATTTTAACATCCTAAAAGATTGTGTAATTTAATCCATGACTTGAGATGGAATAGGGACCTAGTTTGTAGTCACAAACATGGCTATTGTTAACACCGTGTGGGAAAAATGTGAAGGAATTATGAACAACAGATTTATAGGATATTTTTTAGGATCGAACTAAACCATGGAAAGAATAAATAGATTCTACGTTTGATCTATGATAGAGAGTGATATGGAAGGTCGTTTAAACATATGTACATGGGGGGAGATTTGAAGTTTCTAAGGAATTATTGCTTTAGAAAAAGAGAGTTTACTCAGTTCTGGGTTTGAGAGAAAGATATTTGACAGAGAATTCAGTCTTGTGACAACCCCATATTATGTCATAAGCATTTTCATAGAAAACAATGATGATACTATTGATTTTAAGGATAACATAATGCAGAAGAATCCTATAGCTCATGAAGTGTCATTCCTAGCAAAACACATCACCTTCAAGATCTGAAATCACAATATAATTGCATCCTCCCACATAATACACCAACAAAATAAAGTATAAATAGGGGGCATCTATTGCCCCAAAATGCCTAGGACTTTCTCATGGGGGTATATATCCCCCAAAGTCTCTAATACTTGCACCTAAAATCAAACAAGTGGGGTATATATTTTGACAAAGGGTCCAAGACTTTCCCTTGATGTGCAAAAGGGGGGGTGTCTCTATTTTTCCAAAATTAACTAGGGCTTGCACCTTGCCCCAACCAAATGAAATGACTTGCTTTCATAGGAAAGGAATCCCAAAAGGGGAAAAATGTATCTTTAGAATTTGAACCTTAGTGGGGATATGAATTTTGAAACACCTTTACTTTTCCATTGAACCAAGAACTTATTGAATTTACAAGGGTATTTTGATATAAAATAAAGAACAATTAAAATCAGTGTTTGTAGTGATTCCTACATGAGATGTTTTATTCACCATCATTCCATAATTACTTGTTTGAGATGTGGAGGTTGTACCCTAAATTTTAATCACCTACAACATTTCCCTTGGACTGATTTAGTTCATATATACTAGGTGTTATACTAATAAAGTATGATTTTGTATCATCCACCATTGTTTTTCTCTCTATATTATCTACCTTGCCATGGTTGTTATATTTGTATGCAAATCCACATGATATATGGAAACTTGACAATATAAAAATGGATGCTTATGAGCCATAACAAGGGACTATTTTGAAGTCCTAGATCAATTACATGAGACACCAAATATTAGGATGATATGGTTATTATGAATGATATTAAATGTTGGGAAAAATTATGTTTGATATTCCAACAACTAAACAACAATGATGACTTTCAAATAAACGAGGTAGCTTACAACGTCACCATAGGATTCCATGGTTACCACTCTAGTGCTGTCAAGGTGTAGCTTCTTATAGCCAACATTGGAAAATGTACAGATACGACCAATAGTTAAATATCCCTTCATATATATAAACAAAGTAATTGGATCTCAATTAGGAAACTTTGTCTTACCTTACAAGGATTTATAGTAAATCTTGATGTGCAAGAAATGTATGAAGCTACAGGAAATCATGAAATAAGGATGGGGAAAATACCTGGTACTTAAAAACACTTTATTGAGTATGTATAATGACATAGTGCACATTTGAGGAGGATAGGATTTTGTCCATAACCCAATAAGGTACATGTGTCGCTTTTTCTTCTTGATGGCAGAGACATCATTTGTCATAAAAACCATTGGATTAGAAAAAATATAGCATTTGGTGCACCAATATTGATGCACATGTTAAGAAAGGTGAATATAAATACACCTAAATAGTCTTTTCCATATTGTCTTTTTCTTTTACCTACCGGAGATCTTGCACATCCATTTTCTAATGTTGGAGATTCTTGTGTAGTGGATTATGTTTGCATGTATGGTGGAACCTCTAAGGAACACCATAATTCTGATATGAAGTCTATAGTCGACATTATTGTTGCTACTCTGGGGTGTTGAAGGATTTAATGGACAATGACTTCTATAACATTAGTGAAGTTTCAATTTTGGTATTGGATGAAGCAGGTCAATTGCTTGACTTGAAATGTAAACTAGAATTTCATGCAATATTGAACTGAACATCATCTACTTGAAAAATAGTTATGTTCAATGTGACTTGGATAATGATTGCACATTAATCAGGAAAAATGTTTATAGACCCAAACCTTTTAAAGTTATTTTGGTTTATAGGATCTGGTTGTAGATCATAATGTTAAACAAACATTTTTTTTATGATCTCTTGCTTTAATGAAACTCCACAGTTTGGTTATGATGGTATGTTTCCAACATTGACAATCTTTTGCATGCATATTGAGTGCATTAAAAGTCAATTGTTGATGATGGTGAAACACATCCAACATGGGAATGTTTTTTATGCCTAACAATCAAACACTAAAATTGGTATTTGTTAAAGGGAATATACTATAATTTGTCTTTATGATAATTATAGAGAGTGGGAATGGTTGGAATGTTGGAAACAAATCTACAGCTTGTGGCAGTGTTGATGTTAATATGAATGATGCCAAAAGTGCAATTGGATTTGAAACAACTAGAAACACTATTGTTGGAAATGGGTTTCCTTGAGGCAGAGAATAAAGCTATCCATATGGAGACTAATGCCAAGTAAAAACTGTGAAAATGAAGAAGGTCAAGAAACATATGTACCATTCAATTTAAATATTTCGATCTAATTGATCTATTAGATCTAACCGTGTGTTTGAGAAAATTACAAGGGGTTTCCATTTTAGGAAGGGAAACATTATGACAATAAAATCATTTCAAATCTTGTTGAAAAGATGGGATCCCAATAAAAAGACTTAGTGCATATTAACATATTCTCCAAAATTTGATGCAAATCCATTGTGAGAGGAAAATGAATGAAATAAGAACAATTGGAATATGTTGTTTCTTAGGAATCAATGTACTTTAGACTCAAATTTAAAGTTATCCATACAAATTCGACATGAGTTGGAGGTAGAGTATGAAGTTATTAGGTGTACTTCTCAGGGTGATCCTAACATAGAAGAAAATTGGTTTCTTTAGGCATATTTCCTAAATTTTGGGGTTTCCAAGCAAGGAATAGGTAGTTTGGACTAAAATATAATAAGGATCAAAATATTCAAAATATTCAATCTATGAATGATGTGTATTCCAATAGTGGAGTGACTATGCTATCCTTTTACACAGCTTAAACACACTCTAGGACAATATTGGGAAACGAGATAATTGACAGGTATTGTTGGAGGATCCTAGTCAAATGGTTGACTAAGTCCTCAGACTGACCACCGTCAGGTTGGTCCCATGGATACATTCAATTGGTTAAGACAATATAACTATTTTTGTAACTGAATAACTATATGTAAAATAATATATATAGGTTGGTGAGCTATGATTCAAGTAGATTCCCATTAATTTGTACATATTTTGACTCATATATAATAGACTTGTTGATGTTATTCCCTTTACTTTGGTACCTTCTCTTGTATGACGATCTAAATGCATTATCTTCTATCTTTATGATGTTTCTATTCCATGTAATCCCTTATATTACAACATTGGTTCCATTGCTAGTTGTACTAATGGGATTAGAAGATGAGTGCATCAGTATAAAATGATAAACGAAGAAGATATCAAGGAATGTTGGAAGCAGAAAGTGAAAAATTACATTCAAAACTATGCCAGCAGAAACAAAATGTCGATAGTGCAAGCTCAAGAAAAATTCTTTACTAAAACACACTAGAATTTTATTGAAGCCATCCCATATGAATTGAAGAAGTTGATCAACCATGTTAATGAAAAAAATAGACATAGTTAATGAAACTTTGTTAATGCACAAAAAAACCAATGGTGGACAAATGAATCTGTATGAGTGGCTAGAAATAATATACGACGAATTCTGTAAAGAGCAAGCTATTGAATAAAGGACCTCCCTCAATGACATCAAGAAAATATTTTATGGTGATCTCCACGACTCGTTCTTCGTTACCATAACAAAGTAGTTATTTGTATTTTTTATTGAACATGAAGTCGATGCACGAACATGTTCAAATTGGGAGCAGAAGAAAAAATACTGGGAATGTTTCATTCAATAACGTCAGTGGGAATATTTCCTCAGCAAATGAGCTGACCAATCGAGACTATTTTGTTGCCCTGTAGTAGTCGGGTCGACAATGGGGGAGCCATTGACCATGTAATAATGAGTATATGGAGAGATTACTATATTCAATGACAAGAAATAAAAAGATGAATCTTTCCAAGAATACCATTCCACCTCGACAAAATAGAAATATAGCTAGTTATAAGTTGTCTACAGATATTTAAAAGATCAAAAGAGAAAAAAGATTCAAGAGACAAGAGGAACTTAGAGATATCAGGAGTCCATTGAGGGAGAAAATAATTATGAAAGAACCGACAGGAAGAGTCATGCTACCTAAATACCTACATGAGTCGAGGGAAAGTTGACCAGAAAATGGAAAGGGTGAGGAACTGAATCCGGAAATGGGTCCACGGTCGATGGAACTAGCCCCAAAATTAAAGATTGCAATTCCTAATATAACGACTCCTTTATCTATTGTACTGTTGGTTTTTCTCCCTCCTCCAAGGATTCCATCCTAGGTTCAATCCCTTCTGCTTAGCACAACAAACCCCAAGATATAGGCTTAACAAAGATGAGCTCAGTCGGCAGCACCTACGACGCAGATGCAGTCTCACCCAAGATATATCTCTTAATGGGTAACTACCAGAACCATATTTTTGCAGTTGGGTGGGGTATTTCTAGTACCTCTATCCCTTACCAAGGAGCTCAACGAATCCTGTAGGTGGATTATTTATTTTTATTGTGAACAGTTAGACCGTGACCCAACTTCTCTTATGCAAATTATTATAACAACAATATCTGTGCCGCATAATTGTGTTCAACTGATACAATGTGACTAACATACATCTATGCATTCATAATCAAATCTATAATCATCCATTCAATGCAAAATTTACACTGGTAACTCAAACACATTCAACATTCACACATATACACGGAATATAATGTGGAAACCCATCTGGGAAAAAACCATGAAGGTGCTCTTCATCTGGAATGAGAAATATATGGACCTTTCATCTACGCACTAAGCTACAGACTTTGTTCTAGATATTATTCTCTATCTTTACAGACTCTTTCTTCCTCTCATGCTCTCTGATATTGTCTCTGCTCTCTTCCTACTTAGCTTTACTAATGATCCATACACATCCTAGATCAACTCAACCTTTCATATACTTTTGCGCGGTCAGCTGCATATTCTTCAATTCATATGCACTCAACAATACTAACAAACAACAAAATATAGAGAAACTAACATTCTAACCATACAAATACAACAACAGAGAATCTAACCCGCATACTACTTGGGTTCCTTATTTTATAGACTCTTTTACAGACTCGTTTTCTATTGCTTTCTCAATCGACTTCCTATACTTAGCCAATAGGTCGTCTATCATATTCTATTGCTTTCTCAGTCGACTTAATATACTTAGCCAACATGTCGTCTATCATATTCTAGTAACACCTAACGGGAGGAACTAATGGCCTGACTTACAAAGATACCTTCATATGTGTGGTTTCTGTCGGCTCTAGAAAAACTCGTACCCACTATATTTAAGGAATCTAACTTTCTAACCGTTATGCCTTACTATTATTTTCCAGTTGTTATGCCACTTGCATGCCTTCTTATACTATTATTATGTCTCACCTTCCCTTGTCACACTCCTTCCTTCTATCATAGCTTCCTCATCTGGATCAGCTTCCTCTTTTTTTGCACCTCTTTCCTTCTTCTTCCTTCCTTTCACTTCTTTTATCGCACCTCCTTTCTCTTTTTAGTTTCTTGTTGCTACTTCTGTCACAACTCATTCTTCTTCTTTATCTCTCCTCCATACTCAGAAAGAATTCAAAGTGAATTATTCCTTCCTTTCCCTAGGCCCATCAGGCCCCTAACACTCACTTGTGGCTCGTCCCGAGCCACTTGAAGCTATTCCTCCATGTTTTTCCTTGTGCTGACTTTACTGTGAAAATATTCAAATAATTTTGCCACTTTCTCTACTTCTAATCACACTTCTTCCTCTCTATTTTTGCAATTGTTCCACAAGGTCGGAACTGACATTTTCTAGCATTATCTTTCCTACCAATTTCATTACGTCGTGCACCTTCTGATGTACCGTTTTTCATGTATGTTCTTTATCAACTCTATTAGTATTGTTGTTCTTTCTTTTATCGGACAAAGTTACTATTTCAAAGCAGTAGGATGAATGATATGGGAGACTTATCAATATCATTGATTATCCTTCTTTACCTTTCTAGCTTCAGCTGCTAACTCATCCCAGGTTTTTCCTTCCCTTCTTCATAATGTTCCTTTGTTGGAAATATCGAAATAAAGGTTGGAATTAATGGCATTGGCATTGACAATGGATTTGTGATGATTATAATAGGCATTGATGGCATTGACAGTACTAAATCTACTATATAATCATGATTGGAATAGGGATACTAATGTTGCATACATTTTAGATGTGTTGATATTATGGTAAATATGAGCCATTGATGATGATATTATGGTGAATATGAGTCATGGTGAATATGATGACATGTATATGTTGATAGAGACATTGATGAGGTAGTATGATGATGAATCTGGTCATCATGATTCTAGAAGAACCAAAAGAAACAACAAGACGATGGTCGAAACATCTTTGTTGTAATACAAATCCAATCATATCCACAAAATAGAGTATTCGATGGTGTCAATGGTTATCTCAGTTATACGAAGCATGGCCTATATCTAGTACAAAGCAATGGCTATTATGGAAGTTCAATGGGTACATGTTATCCCCTCTTGAATGAATATTGGAAAACTCAATGAATGTATCATGGGAAAGGTTGTTGAACACATATGGAAAGGTTGTTGCACACATGTGGAAAGAAGGAGATGCAACTCCCTTCACTGATGTCACTATGGATAGAATCAACAAGGCACTTCATAAATATGGTTATCAAATGAGAGGTTTTGAGACCATGTACAATGGACACACGGGTAGAAAGTTATCTGCAATGATATTTCTAGGTCCTACATATTACCAGGGATTAAAGCATATGGTGGATGACAAGATGCATTCTCGTGGTTGTGGCCCTATTCATATTCTCACTCAAATACCGATAGAAGGATGTTCTCATGATGGAGGAGCATTTGATCAATGCAAGAAACAGAGGAGATGAAGATCTACAGTAGAATCCATTGTGAAGACTCAGAAATCATCCGATCAATTAATCGACGGTGTCGATTGACTAATTCAGTGATATTTATCCCACATTGGAAGTGCGAAAAGGTTCAATTGCATTTATAAAGGCCAAACTCACTATGGTTAATCAACATGTAGAGAAAAGGTATAGAGGGGGATCTAGGTGCTTGGACCTCACATGAGGATCACCATCCTAGAGCCCGGGACGACCTGTCAGACCCCCCTACCTTTTTGGAATAAGTGACAACATTCATTGATTTATTGAGGATATGATCTCGTCTGTTTGGATTAATATTTTTTTATATATTTGACATGATATTCATATGAAGTGATCGTCAGATTAGGTGCATTTGTTATTTTAGTTGGTAGTAATATTTCCATTTTTATTCGATTCTTTGGCATAATGCCAAGTCTGGAAGAACACCAAGTTCACTACCAATTGAATATATGTCAGAATTTCAAGACCACTAATTTGTCAGAAGATATAACTGAATGATAAAACTGGAGGTTCACCATGTTCAGTAAAACCCTGCACAACACCAAAGATCTCACACTGTCACGATTTTTGTAAAATGACAAAGGCCATGGAGAAGATGGATCACATGAAGAATATAGAAGAGGCTATTAAACTACATCCATAACTGTTGAACAAATTAAATACTGTCATTTCTAGATGTTTGACAAATTGGATTAATAACTGTGTTATTAAAAAATCAAAAGTGATTAGGTTGTAAATAAAGAGGTGTGTTGTTTATAAAAAGGTGTGTTGTTTGATAAAGAGTTGTGTTGAAGGAATTTATAAGTCTACCAATATGTGAAGGAGAAAGTGTGATTGTAGTAGAGCATCAATCCTGATATTCAGAGTATAACACAGAAGATTACCACGGGATTGAATATCCCATTTCTAGATTGATGAACAAAGGTTGGCTGGGAGGAGCTAAGGTAGGTTGGTTCCTGTAGGGGAGTGGATGATTCCTTGTTAGTTGTAACTGACTAAATAGGGGTGTGGGTGCATCCTAATCAGTTGGTGTTGATCCAAATAGGAATAAAAAACATCTTCCTTCTATTGTAAATTGTGAAAACAAATTTTGCAGTTAATAGAAAAGTATTGGTGGTTTTTTTTCCAATTGGATTCCACGACAAATCATTGTGTACAAATTTGTTATTATATATACAAACCATAATTAACTAATTAAAAATTGGCTAACAAGTTGTGTCACTGATTCACCCCCCCCCCCCTTCTCAATGACGGGACCTGATCCATCAATTGGTATCATACTTGCTCTCTTCACTAGAAAGTTTAATCACTTGAAGAGAAGTATACATCATAATGGATCAACAGATGAAGATGTCATTAAGAGTCCCCCTATTTGATGGTGAATACTATGCTTTCTGGACAATTAGAATGAAAATCTATCTTATGTCCATTGGATTGGAAGTATGGACATTAGTTGAAAAAGGATATGATGTTCCAAAAGTCACTCCCATATAAGCAGAAGACAAGAAGAAGTTTTGGGAACATGCAAAGGATTTAAATACACTACACGTTGGACTAAGTAAGAAGGTCCTTGATAAAGTACTAAACTATGGAAATGCAAAACAACTCTGGGAAAAATTGGAACTATATATGCAGGAGATTCCAAAGCAAAGAGGGCCAAACTTCAAAGGGATCCAAGTAACAACAATGGAATAGGTTATTCTCAAGAATAAAACCAAGTTAACTCAAAATCTTATGCAATTTCTCTCCTCAATACATTCAAGAAGAAAGATGAAGAAAGGACAAGAAATGATTAGAACTCCAAAGGATTATTTCCACCCACCAAGAAGGAATTCAAGACAACACCAAAGAAGGTTTATCAAAACATGTATCCTCATATTTTCTTTGTTTATTGTTTTGCATGCTCTAGTTTCAGACACAAAGCTATGATTTGTAGAGCATATGGAAAGTAAAACTTGAGGCTTAAGAACTATAACCTCAAAGACAACCAAACAATTGATCAAGTTAAGAGGAGAAATTATAACTCCTTTGCACCTCTACAAGAAAGGAACTTAGAATACTTTAAACTCCATAACTATGGACATAAAGCACGTAATTGCATATTAATGGAAGTCTTAAGAAAAACCAAAGTTCATTAAAGAGAAAAAGAATCTTTGGAAAGAAAAAAAATCAAAAGAGGACTGTCTTATTGCCTTGAAACCCCAAGATAAAGGAGATCTCTAGTATGTTGATAGTGGTTGTTCGAAACACATGACATGAGATAAGCACACATTTTTGAAATTAAAGAAATATACGGGTAAAGTTACATTTGATGACAATGCTTCAGGTAACATTCTTGGGAAAGGCACTATGAATTTGGGAAAAGAAAAAGGAAAGAATGTGTTTCTTGTTGAAAATATGAAACCTAGCCTATTAAGTGTCATCCAAACCTGTGATCAGGGGCACATTTGCATCTTTGATTCCCATAAATGTGAGATTAGAAGAAAGGAATAAGGATAATCGGTTGGTACTGCTCCTAGAACTCCTGGGAATGTATACATACTAAATACGAAACTGCATGAACAATGTCATATAAATTTAGTTGTTGAAAGTTGGCTATGGCATAGGAAGTTGGGGCACATTAACTTTAACAATTTAGTGAAAGTCAGCAATATTGGGGAAGTAAGAAACTTTCCAAAAATAACAAAACCTTCAAATCATATATGTAGACATTGTCAAGTAGGGAAGCAAACTAGAATAAGGATCAAAACAAAATAATACTCAACTTAGATACCTTTAGAGTTGGTTCACACTGACCTCTATGGACCTACAAGGACCAAAAGTTTGCAAGGAGAATCCTACTTTATGTTGTTCATTGATGATTTTACTAGAATGGCTTGGGTATTTTTTCTCAAGGAAAAATTAGAAGCATTTAATAAGTTCAGATATTTTAAAACCCTTGTTGAAAATGAAATAGAGGAAAAAATCAAATGCCTTAGATCAGACAATAGTGGTGAGTTCACCTCAAAAGAGTTTGATCTCTTCTGTGAAACCCGTGGAATTAAGAGACAATTCTATGTTGCCAGAACACCTCAGCAAAATGGGATTGTTGAGAGGAGGAACAGAACAATCCTGGAGGCTGTAAGTACTATGCTCAATGAAGCAAAATTTTCTGATGGATATTGGAGGGGAGCTGTAAGTATAGCAGTTTACATATTAAATAGAGGTTAGCTCAATATTAATAGTAATAACACTCCTTATGAGCTATGATTTGGGAGAGATCCTTTGGTAAAATACTTCAATATTTGGAATTAAGTGTTACATCAAAAGGCTTGATGAGAATCTCAGAAAATTTGATGCTAGAACTGATGAAGGTATCTTTCTTGGATATGCTTCTACCAAGAAACCATACAGATGATACAATATTGGATTACATAATATTGTTTAGAGTGCAGATCTTAAATTGGATGATTTAAAAACAAAGAAGGCCAAACATCAAGAGACCATAATTGACAATGAAGACGAAGATGATGATGAGTCAATTGGTACACAAGCAGATGAAGAAGAAAAGGAAGATATGCAAGAAGATGAAATGGATACCATAGAAGAAGAGGAAGATATCCGAGAAGAAGAGATGAAAGAAGAATCCCCAAGAAGAGACACAAAGACACCCTCAAGAAGAACTTAAAGGAATCATCCTGAAGATCTAATTATTGGAGGTAAAAGAATTGGAGTAGAGACAAGAAGACAATTGTTGTATCAAACAAAAATAGCACTATTGTCACATATTGAGCCCATCTCAATCAAAGAGACATGCAAAGATGAGAATTGGTTCAATGCTATGAATAAATAATTGGACCAAATTGAAAAGAATCAAACTTGGGAACTAGTTCCAAGACCAGAAAATAAGAATGTCATTGGAACTAAATGGGTGTTTAAAAACAAAGTATATAAAAATGGGAAAGCAATAAGGAACAAATCCAAATTGGTATGTAAAGGGTATGCTCAGGTTAAAGGAGTATATTTTGAAGAAACTTTTGCACATGTGTCCATATTAGAGGCAATTAGGATGTTTAGTAGCCTTTTCCAGCTACAAAAAATTGAAAGTATACCAGATAGATGTCAAGTCAACATTTCCCACTGGAAACTTAGAAGAGGAAGACTATATTGAGCAACCAAAAGGATTTCAATTAACTGATAAAATAGACTATGTCTGTATACTAAAGAAACAAGCACCCAAAGCATGGTTTGAAAGGATAGAGTCTAATTTACAAGTATAAGGACTCAAAAGAGGATCAACAGACAGTAATATTTATTGTAAAATTGTTGATGATAGCATGAGTAGTGTGGAAGTATATGTTGATGATATTATATTTGGCAGTGATGATGAAAAAATGAGTAAGGACTTTGCTAGGAGGATGCAGTAAGAATTTGAAATTTCTTTGCTTATGAAAGGGCTAAAAACCAAGCACCCAGAGCATGGTATGAAAGGCTAGAGTCTTATTTACAAGTATAAGGACTCAAAAGAGGATCAACAAATAGTAATCTTTACTATAAAATTGTTGATGATAGCATGATTAGTGTGGAAGTATATGTTGATGATATTATATTTGGGAGTGATGATGAAAAAATGAGTAAGGACATTGCTAGGAGGATGCAGCAAGAATTTGAAATGTCTTTGCTTGGTAAATTGAATTTCTTTCTAAGATTACAAGTAGTACAATCCAAAAGGGGAATCTTTATCCATCAGTCCAAGTATGTTAAAGATATGCTCAATAAATTAAAGTTAGAGGATTGCAAACATGTTTGTAAACCTATGACAATAGGATGCAAACTAAGCAAGGAATAGACTCCAAGGTTGTAGATCCAAAACACTATAGATCAATGATTGGGAGTTTACTCTATGTAATAGCTTCCAGACCTGATATCAATTTGGAATGGTGGCTAGATTCCAAGGTGCACCAAAAGAGAGCCATGGTCAAGCTGTAAAAAGAATATTTAGGTACTTAAAAGGAACCATAGATCTTGGATTATGGTACCCTAGCAAAAATTCATTCTCTTTAAAGGCCTATTCAGATGCATATTGGGAAGGTTGTGTAGATGACAGAAAAACTACAAGTGGAGGAGCATTCTTCTTGGGAGAATCATTGGTAGCTTGGACAAGCAAGAAACAAACCTCAATTTCTCTTTCTACCATTGAAGCTGAGTATATTGCAGTAGCAGAATGTTGCACACAAGTGGAATGGAAGAAAAAAACCTTACAAGACATCATAGTAGTGTTTGAAGAACCCACTATTATCTATTGTGATAATACAAGTTCTATAAGTCTTTCCAAGAACCCTGTCCATCACTCCAAATCAAAACACATTCCAATAAAATACCACTATCTAAGAGATCAGGCCGCAAATAAGAACATTAAATTGGAATATGTCCCAACACAAGAGCAGGTTGCGGACATTTTTACTAAACCATTAAGTAGATATGTATTTTAATATCTCAGACAAATATTAGGATTAGTCTCTCTTCCAATATAATCTCTCAAGAAAATAATGCATCAGTTGGCATCAATTCAGGGGGGAGACAGTGATAAAATTCAAGGGGAGTCATTCGACCCTTTTCACTTTATGTCAAGGGGGGAGAAATGAAAGTAGTATTGCCATCAATGCTAAAGGGGGGGATTGTTGTAAATATGGCAATACAGGTTGGCATTGATGGCATTGGAATTGTGATGATGATAATAGGCATTGATGGTATTAACAACACTAACTCTACTGTATAATCATGACCAAAATAGGGATACTAATGTCGCATATATTTTAGATGTGTTGATATTATGGTGAATATGAGTCATGGTGAATATGATGACATGTCTATGTTGACAGACCCATTGATGATGTAGTATGATGACGAAGCCGCTCATGATGATGGCAAGCCATGATAGAAGAACCAAAAGAAACAATGAGATGATGGTCGAAATATCTTTGTTCTAATACAACTCCAATCATATCCACAAAACACAGTATTCGATGGTGTCAATGGCTATCTATATGATACGAAGAATGGCCTATATCTGGTACAAAATGATGGCTATTATGGAAGTTCGATGGGTACATGTTATCCCCTCTCGAATGACTATTGTCCAACTCATTGAATGTATCATGGGAAAGGTTGTTTCATACATGGGGAAAGAAGGATATGCAACTCTCTTCACTGATGTCACTGTGGATAGCATCAGCAAGGAACTTCATAAATGTGGTTATCAAATGAGAGGTTTTGAGACCATGTACAATGGACACACATGTATAAATTGATATGCTATGATATTTCTAGGTCCTACATATTACCAGCGATTAAAGCATATGGTGGATGACAAGATTCATTCCCATGGTTGTGGCCCTATTCAAATTCTCACTCGACAACCTACAAAAGGACGTTCTTATGATGGAGGAGTGGTCAATCAATGAAAGAAGCATATGAGATGAAGATCTGCAGCAGAATCCATTGTGAAGACTTAGCAACCGTCTGATCAAGTAATCGACGATGTTGATTGACTCATTCAATGGGATTTATCCCACATTGGAAGTGCAAAAAGGTTAAATTAAGTTTATAAAGGCTAGCCTCACTTTGGTTAATCAACACGTAGAGAAATGGTATGGAGGGGGCTCTAGATTCTTAGACCTCACATGAGGATCACCATCCTAGAGCCCAGGACAACCCGTCAGGACCCCTACCTTTTTGGAATAAGTGACAACATTCATTGATTTACAGAGGAGATGATCTTGTCCATTGGATTAATATTTTTTATATCTGTTGACATGAGATTCATATGAAGTGATCGTTGGTTTAGGTGCATTTGTTATTTTGGTTGGTAATAAGACAACCATTTTTATTGGATTCGTTGTAATAATTTCAAGTCTAGAGGAACACCAAATTCGCTACCAATTAAATATACATCACAATGTCGAGACTGCTAATTTGTCAGAAAATATAATGGAATGATAAAATTGGAGGTTCTCCATGTTCAGTAAAACCCTGCACAACACCAAACTGTTGGGCCCATTATATGCCAGTTAATTAAAACTTAACATGCAGAGTGCTAAACATAAATTATCAACCCAAGGAAGTCTTTTATTTCAAAGCTATCGTGCAAGATCTATGCAAGCACAATTTCTACCTAACACTGTTATCTATTGGTATGCAATCGAAACTATTTGTAAACTAGATCACACCTTCTTGAAAAAAAACAAAGCTTAATCCTATTCGTAAACACAAACTGTAAATCTAATCATACTTTAACAGAATCAATTCTTATAAAATAAGATCTAATTACATACATATAAAAGAAGTGCTATGTTGGCCAACGATCTATCAAATGAATTAACAACACAACGACTATCACAAATCTAATGAATGAAAGCATACAACTATGATAAATTTAATAAATGAAAGCATGAACAAAATTATAAGCAAACCTAAACAATCACACACCTACAATCAACACTACCAGCATCTACTCAGGGAAGAAGGCCCTTCCTCCACTGAGCAGAGTTGGATCTCCACAATGAAATTCTACAACTCTAGAATTAAGAAACTGCCAGCATGTATTATAAGAATGGAATCATTACAGTAGATCTGGATCAAATCCTACATCATAACATTGTTTTCTCCCCTCCTCCCCCCTCAATGAGATTGATTACATATTTATACATAAAATTATCTCATGGAAATGAGGAACTAAACCCCCAACTTGTGATTTGTAACAGCTGAAACATGGTCGTAACTGCTAACAACTTTGGAACCAGTCGCAACAATAAATCTGGAAAATACCCTCTGAAAGAACTGCCCGTATATCGCAAACCATGGCTTTGCTTGGAAATTTCCTCATGAATTAGGTAAATGAGGCTGTTACGCACAAAACTCATGTCTCGGATTTTCGATAGTGTTTTCTATATGCCCGCAAATCGAGACGTGAATCAAAGTTTTCTTATCCGGCATGCATTTTCAGTTAAGGCTGTAACAGCTAGCTATGAGCGTCCTATACATGACAAATCACTCCACAACCCATCATTAGTAAAATTATGCATAATAGTCTTCAATTCATCAAAGATAAAGGAAAATAATCATTATTAACCACTTAAAACATCAATGGAAGTAGTATGATGTTTTACGCACAGTTACAACAAATGGATGGAAAATGGAATAATAAATGGGCGATAATGGGAAGAAAATGGATGAAATATATGTCAATAAGTGATGGAAAAATGGACAATTCCAGGGCCCAACATCTTCCCCAAACTGAACTTTTTGCATGTCCTCATGCAACCCAATACCTGTGTAGCATCCAACTAAAAGAACTCATTCACTTGTTCCTTCATTTTACCATTCGCACAGTTGTAGCCAGAAGAAATGGAGTTTAACAAAAAATGGCAGAGTCACAGCTGCTTAGCGGAGGATTTAATATAAAATTTGGCAGACTCACAGTTGCTTAGTGGAGGATTTAGCAAAAATTTGGTGGAGTCGCAGCTTATTTTTAGCGAAGAATTTGGCGAAGGTTTTAGCGAAGATTTTGGCGGAGTCGCAGCCCAAATAGCGCTAAATTTAGTGACGAATTTGGCGAAGTCGCAGCCCAAAGATCGCTAAATTTAGCGAATCATTTGGCGAATATTTTGGCGGAGTCATAGCCCAAAAGAGTGCTAAATTTAGCGGAGAATTTGGCGGAGTCGCAGCTGCCTAAAATGAAAAAATAGGCAAAATTTTTACGGTGTTGCAGCTGCACGGAACAAAAAAAATGAAAGATTTTATGGAGATGCAGCTGCACGGATCAGGAAAAATGAAAGGTTTTATGGAGTTGCAGCTGCACAAAACAGAAAAAATGAAAGGTTTTACGAAGTTGCAGCTGCACGAAATGGGAAAAAAACAATATTTTACAGTGTTGCAGCCTTTTGAACAGAAAAGTTCCGAATTCATTTTCTCCCAAATGACAAACTGGGTTTGGCTGAAATTTTTTAGGCAGGTTTATACTAGTCCAATGCATCTACACACTAAAAATTAGAGATACCCACATCAAGTATTTTGAGAAAAATGCAAATTGGTTTTAGGTGATTATGGTCATTTTCTTGAAAACTGTACATTGGATTGGGATGAAACTTACCAGGATTGTTCATCTTAGTATTATGCACTTTCTATCCTAAAATAAGGAGAATCCAACTTACCAATTGCAAGATATGTTCATTTCAATTTCTGCACTTTTGTAGATGAACATGAATAAAAATGTGTTGCAGCTGAACGTCTTGAACCAATATTTCACAAAATACAAATTGGGTTGGGCTGAAATTTTGCAATCAATTAATTAACATTATAGTGCATCTACACACCAAAAATTAGAGAAACCCACATCACGAATTTCGAGAAAAATGCAAATTGGTTATAGGTGTTGATGGTCATTTTCTCAAAAACCGTGCATTAGATTGAGCTGAAACTTACCACATTTGTTCTTCTTACCATGATGTTTATTCCTCCAAAAGTCATGAAAAAAAATCTCACAGTTTGCAAGATATCCTTAAATAATTTTTTGCACTTTTGCCAAACACCATGGGAAAATAAAAGCATGAACTAGATTGCAAAAATTGCTCTCAGCATCCACTCATCGGGTTGATTGGTTATAGGTTTTAATGTCAATGCAGAACCATGATGGAGAAAATTAAATGATAGTCATATCATCTTCAAAAGATATTAGAATGAAAATAGATTATTGTAAGCTAAGAATCCACCTTGGGTGATGAAATTGGATCTTGGTTTGAACAGAGCATGCGACCCATCAAATTTCCAATGGATTGAGGAGGGACAAGTGCAATATATATCATTATGTGTATTATGTTACGAATTACCTTCAGGATGTTGCACTAGATGCTGCTTGTTTATCCACAATCTCCCCCAAACTAAATATTTTACCTATCCTTAGGTAAAGGAAGAGATAGTATGTTCTTCCCCTGGTACAAGCTGTCTTAAAACTTCACTTCTTTGTTGCACTTTGCCATGACACAAGATTTCTACTACTTCCCACTTCTGTATTCATAATTTGTTGTACTTGGTGTGAGAGCATTGTCCATCCATTTGCAAACTTTTCTCAAATTCCATTTTTCATCAACTTACCTTCCATTCATTGGTTTAGATAACCATCATGAAATCAAGTGAACTTTGGGAACTTTGTTTTCTTGTATCTGCACTACCACTCCCAACATCCAATTTTTTTTTATATAAGTGCTAGCTGGAAACACATACTTGACTTACAAAAATGATTATAGGCTACCTGAAAATGACTATATGCTATTTGAAAATAATTGTGTTAGCTCGATTTTGATTCCATATGGTTGTAGTTAAGTGCTCATAATGTATTGCAAAAAAAATAAAATGAAAATGCATAGGAAATATTCATACCAACAAGAGATCACATTTGCAAATTTCCTTTTATGATGACCTAAGCTACTCAAATATCATCTGACAATCACAGAATCTGTAGACCCTCCATATGTCACAAGTGCCAAAAAGGATATCGGTGATCTTCACAAGCCAAACTCTACTACAGGAATTATCTTTCATGGGAAATAAAAGAGTTTTAGAACCTTTTCACATCAAATTCATAACTCTTAAGAGATATGGCAAATTCTATTGCAATAAACCACAGTAAATTTCATCCATTCTCATGGTTGAATGAAGGCTGCTAGAATGTTCTTTGGTTATGCCCTTATTGTGGAGTGCTTTGTAACACTTAAAATATTGCCAAACATTGTTCAAACGCTGCCATAGAATTCCTTATAAGACTGTAGTAGCATTCCGAATATACAGTAGAGATTTTGGAACCCATGCTATCCATTCTATGTTGAAGATGCACACCATAATTTCCTATATTCGATGCTCTTGGCTGCACTTTTTCTTATGACAACTTCTGGAACTTTTGGCACAAGAAACCCCATATGCAATATGAATGAGAAGATAATTAATGGGTTTTATTTTTTCAAACACCAAGAGACTTGCATACTTACTGAAGATAGTTGCATCAATAATAATCAGGACTAATACTAATGGATAATCCAAGCTTAAAATGACCGTGATTTTTAATGAGCATGGATCAGATTTGTTTGGGCAGTGAGAATGTATGTCTATATTCCAATCAACAAAACCCAAGCATTTAATTTCTATGAGAGCATATGTAAATCAAATATGATTGTATATCAACCCATAGTATCAAGATGCCAACTCTAACTTTTCAACGATTATGTGGAAGTGAACTAATATGTGCATCAATAAATCACCAGGCAATTCATAACTCAGAGTGCATTTCCTTCCCTATTGTATGGGAGCATACTCTTATGAAGGAATGACTTCTACAACAGTTTCTTCTACTGTAGGTTCTTGTGTCTAGCCTATCATTTTCTTTCAATATGTGTATCAGCTACTTTATTTCTCCTCGCTATTTTTATGTGGCAATAGAGCACCGCTTCTTACTGTTGGTTCTTGGGTGGCAGCAACAAGACTTCTTTTCTTACTGTTGGTTATTGTGTGGTAGCAGCAAGAATTATTTTCTTACTGCTGGTTCTTGTGTAACAGCAACAAGACTTCCTATTGTTGGTTCTTGTGTGACAACAATAAGGTATCCTTTGATTATTTTCATGCTTGGCCCGTTGGGTTGGTGAAATGTTGAGTAGGACTTTGAATTGGATGTGTTTGAATGATGAAGTGTTAGAATTGAGTGGGAAATGATGGAGATGGATGGACATAAAATTCTATATAGAAAATGGAAATGGCTAATGCTTAGTGGTTCTTCATGACATTTCCCTAAATCTTTAATAAATAAAAAACTCATGCTATTTTACCTCAAGTTTTACCTCCATGGAAGCCTTGGTTGACATGAATGGACTGGTGTATGTTGGAGCTATGTAGGCCGATCTGATGCTGAGACAGATGTATATGAGAGCTAAAACTGGATCAGGCTGAATTTGATCCATGATGTTGTGCTTGTTACATGTAAGACTACTAACTGCTAGAAGAAAATGGAAAGGAATTGCAAAACTACTGAAACAAATGATGTTGCAAGTCATTGTTGAAACCATTAGATCACATAATCGTCAGCTGCTACAAAACCGAGGTACAACTCTTACCATGCGAATGAATGTGTTGAAGTCGAGCATGGAAAGAAATCATTGGATTACCGGCCATTAATGTATGTCATTAACCAATGTGAACCAATTCACCCTTGATGATAGTGATCTCTAAAGTACCTTAGTGCATATTGACAGGTACAAATGGATGTCCTGGAGTCGAGTCACCTGCAAGACTTGTCAATCAAGAGGCATTGATGAATCCCCATGATTAACAACAAGGAAATCTGTCATTGATTCATGCAGATACCATTAGAAGTCGATCTCAGATGACGCATCGGAGTCGATAGGAAAATACCATTAGAAGGTGGACCTTAATGAATTCCATATCATCCAATATGAGTACAAAATAAATGATTGTGAATAATCATAGTGAAAAATAGAACAAACATGAAACTCAGAAGTGGAAAGTATATGTGAAGTCGTGATGTAGTAGTGATGGAAAATAAAACAGTTAAGGTGACTACATAAGCAATGGAAAATGGGACTTTGTCATGAAATAATTTTTAGGGTTTTGAAATGAGGAGGGTGAATGAATCTACCATAGTGCAATTGGCTTTTTGAGAGGTTTCTTTCAGCAACAATTGGTATGACAGGTGTCTAAAAAGGATTCTTGGCATGTAGAAATGAGACTTGAATTATGGAACATTGGTATTTTTTTCACATCAATCTCTCCATTTTTTATGTGCTCAATCCATTTTCAAATTGATAAAAAGTCTTCAAGAGTCACTCGTGCATGTATTGACCTTTTTCTTCCAAGGACCTACAAAAACCTAGCACTTGCCTACAATAAAACATGACATGATGGAATAAGAGAGATGATTGGTCTCTCTTCACCCAACACTTACAAAAAAAACAACAAGAAATTACTTATAAAAAAAATCCAAAGAAAAATGAACAAAGCAAAATCCATTTTATACCTGCCGGAGAGCAATGTCCATCTAGACTCACCAACAGTATTCTGATCATAGCTTCTTCGTTCCTTGTCCAATTTGATTGATTCCAAATCCAAATGAAATTAAATTCATAGACTTATTTCCCTTAGAAACATATTTTTAAAATTCTATGTAATGATATTCCAAATCACTCAGTAACAGCCTGCATGTCAAGGTGTTTTTTCGAATTCTGGACTAGACCAACAGTCACAGTTTTAGGATTAACTTTTTGGTTTGATAATGGATTGATGTAATTCAAATTGGAGATGAAATTATATTCATGTAGTTATCTCCATTAGAAATATGTTTTCAATCCAATAAGAATTGATGGGCCAAATAATCCAATGAACAGTCTAGGAAACCGAGTTTTAGGAATGCTGATTTGTGATAGGCAGTTGGTATTGTGGTCATCAAATTTGCATACGATATTGGAATGGGGTGATTCAAATTGCATTGTAAACTAAATTCATAGGGTAATATACCAATGAAACATTTTTTCAAGATATTTCCAATAAGACATCCAAAAATTGACTGTCCCAGCTCTGTTTCTAAGCTACCTGCTTGACACCCCATTAGTATTTTGGCCATAAGTTTTCCGTTTCATACCCAATATTAAAAATTCAAATTGTTTTGGAAACTAGATTCAAAGGGATACTTGGTATGTAAATAATTTTTAAAAATAATTCCATTTGGTCTCCCAAAAATGGACTGTCCCGACTGTGTTTCAATAAAATTTTCAAGCCAAAATGTCACCAAAAATTTAATAAATGAAATTTGACCCCCAAAAAGTGACCGGAATAGGTGTGAATGTTTTTAATGATGTAAATTTAAATATAACACACACTCATATGAAAAATTTCAAGCATTGAGCACGTATATTGACTTACACAGTCTGTTGCAGCCGCAACTGCAACTCTTAAAAAATGACATAATGTTGAAATAAATCATGTGTATTTTTATGGATGTGTTATATATAAACGAAAACCAAATACATGCCATGATGTTCAATACACACGTGTCTCAAACTTATAAATTCTCACCAGCGGTACAGTCACAGATGGGTGTTGCAGCTCACTGTCATAGCTGGTGTTGCAACTCACTGTCACAGCTGGGTGTTGCAGGTCACTATCATAGCTGACAGTCACAATTGGGTGTTGTGGCTAACAAATTCATGCCAAATTTAAAGCTTGAAGGGTTCCATAATCATTGGCTCATTTTCCTGTGGATCCTTCATTCACCTTCCCTAATTACTGTAATTTTGTTTTCAGGAAATTTTTTTATTGTAACAAATAGGGACAAAATAAATTTTGAACATTGAAGACAAAAATGATTTAAGCATTTTGCTCAAATAGTCGACAATTTCAAAACATTCTTGAAAACATCTCATACCCATTCCTTATCTTTCTACTTTCTGATCTTCTAGATCGCAACAAGGCACAGGAAGAGAGCATACTTATTTGAAAATAAAAACTAAAAACAAAAGCATGGTTTTATTCTGTTACTCTATCCTACCCTATTCTACTTAGAAATATAAAAATTGTTCAAGTGTATGCATATTTCCAATGGAGCCACTTTCGAAGAAGTGACTCAAGTATGCTCATATTCCCAACAGAAAAATATAACTTTATAAATGTCAGGGTATGAGAGATCAACTTCCCTTGAAATGATGGTGCCAAGAATTTGTGAAGTATGGAATGATGTTGCAAACCGATGACAGATTGAAACCAAGCTTCAATATAGTCTTTGTTCCCTTGATTTCTCATGGATGTGACACCATGAAGCTCCTTAGTAAAGTGATCTTCCTCAATGGATAAGAGATTCGGATCTAATGATGTAAAGGATGCTTCAATTTTTGGTTCCAATGTTTGTTCGTCATCAAATGTTACGTGTGGTATGTTGATCTTGTATGCTTGCATATGAGGACTAGAAGAAAATCCATCTACAAATCTTGGATTTAAAACATGTTCAGGCCTCGTATGGATTTGTTGCAACAATGCATAGTATTTTTGTAGCGGTGTAGGTGAGGTAGAACAAGAGGGAAATGTAGGAAAATTTTGCAGTTCAACACTGTAAGCATACTGTACTGCTTTATTATGGTTAGGGTGGAGGGTGGATTGGACAGGAAATTGTGTTGGATATCAAGGAGTTGGATGAGAAAATAGATGTGGATGATGTAGAGGATTGGTTTGTGAGGTTGATATTGAAGGACCAAGTTGTGTTGCAGCATGAGGGAGAGTGGCCATGTGATCATAATATAGGCCATTCCAACCTTATGGATAAGGTAGGTAAGAGTTAAATTGAGGCTGCAATAGTTTCCATGGTTGAAGAGTATTCAATGATTGAGTATGAGAGTAAGGAAATGGAGGGATAGAATTTTGAATTATACATGTAGGCCACGGTTGCCATGATTGTTGCAATGAGTTGGTTGCAACTCCCAGATATCCTTGATATGTTTCTTCCATCCTTGGTAAGGAGGGACAATGATCTGTGGAATGATTCAAGTCACATATGCCAAAAATTGTGGGACTATCCAAAGGACAATCCATTGCAAGATGTCTCTTCTGACACTGAGGGAAAACTATTTCTTCAAATTCCTCATGCTTTTCCTTAACCTACATAACAACCAATTTTGAATTTAGTGAATCATTGATATTAGCATTAGAATTTTTAAATACATTACTAATTTCAACTCGTAAAACTATTGGTTTTGCAACATGTTTAAAAAATAAAGATAAAAGTTCCTTAGAATTCTTACCAGTCTTGAAGTTTCCTCTTGAATACCTTCTACATAATTCACAAATATCATCATATGCTAACTGAAATACATTACCTGTTCCCATCAGATTTAATATTTCTAAATATTCAGCTTGGATTCCCTTGAGTAGAAGTGTTTTTAAGGTCTCCTTCCCCAGTTTCCTTTGTTTGGATCTTTGGAGGTTATATTGAAAGTGTTCCATGTATTCCTCCGGACTCTCTTCTTCTCCTTATGTCATTTCAAAGATGTCTTCATTGACCCTGCAATAATCTTGGTACCTTTTCAAGAATACATGTTTCATGTCTTCCCAAGTTTGTATACAATTCCCACCGAGGCTCATGAACCATTGGAGGGTTGTTTCTTTTAGAGTAAGGGGAAACACATTCAACTTTTGATCATTAGCACAATAACCATATCCTCTACAAAGTACTTCAAATTGAAATAAAAATACACCAGGGTCTTCATTTTCCAAACCATGAAAATTTGGTAGAACATGTGGGGGAATGCTTTTTGTTGGCGCCACTCTTCCTGAATCTCTGATGGAAAATTCAAAGGTAACAACTTCTGCATCTGTCTTTCCTACCATCTCTTCATAGATTCTTCTTGTGCTATTCTGAGGATCCTCCTTCGAATGTTCCTGTCAACTTGTTAGTAGAATGGGTGGTGCTTACAACACCACTAAGGGGAATGATAAGATTTATGCTCCAAATATTGAAAATGAAATAAAAATAAATGCAAAGAAAGAAGAAAAGAACACACTCAAATTAAATTCAATAAACTGAAATGTAATCATGCAACCTACATGCCCTACCTTAACAATGTATCTACAAAACAACGTCAGATGTACTTTTGCACCATTGATAACTTCCCCGGCAAAGGCGCCAAAATGTTGGGCCCACTATATGTGAGATAATTAAAAATTAACATGCAGAGCGCTAAACATAAATTATCAACCCGAGGAAGTATTTTATTTCAAAGCTATTGTTCAATATCTATACAAGCACAATTTCTACCTGACACTGTTATCTATTGGTATGCAATTGAAACTGTTTGTAAAATAGATCACACCTTCTTGAAAAGAAAACAAAGCCTAATCCTATTTGTAAACCCAAACTGTAAATCTAATCACACTTCAACAGAATCAATTCTTATAAAATAAGATCTAATTGCATACATCTAAAAGAAGTGCTATGTTGACCAACGATCTATCAAATGAATTAACAACACAATGACTATGACAAATCTAATGAATGAAAGCATACAACTATGATAAATTTAATAAATGAAAGCATGAACAAAATTATAAGCAAATATAAACAATAACACACCTACAATCAACACTACCAGCATCTACTTAGGGAAGAGGGGCCTTCCTCCACTGAGCAGAGATGGATCTCTACAATGAAAGTCTACAATTCCAGAATTCAGAAACTACCAGCATGTATTATCAGAATGGAATGATTACAATAGATCTGGATCAAATCCTACGTCATAACATTATTTTCTCCCCTCCTCCCCCCTAAATGAGATTGATTACATATTTATACATAAAATTATCTCATGGAAATGAGGAACTGAACCCACAACTTGTGATCTGTAACAGCTGAAACACGGTCGTAACTGCTAACAACTTTGGAACCGGCCGCAATAGTAAATATGGAAAATACCCTCTCAAAGAACCACCTACATATTGCAAACAGTGGCTTTGTTTGGAAATTTCCTCTTAAGTCATGTAAATGAGGTTGTTATGCACAAAACCCATGTCTCGTATTTTCGATATTATTTTCCATCTGCCCGCAAATCGAGACGCGAATCAAGGTGTTCTTATCTAGCATGCATTTTCGGTTAAGGCTGTAACAGCTAGCTGTGAGCGTCCTGTACGTGAAAAATCGCTCCACAACCCATCAATAGTAAAATTATGCATAATAGTATTCAATTCATCAAATATAAAGGAAAATAATCATTATTAACCACTTAAAACATCAATGGAAGTAGTATGTTGTTTTACGCACAGTTACAACAAATGGATAGAAAATGGAATGATCAATGGGCGATAATGGGAAGAAAATGGATGAAATATATGTCAATAAGTGATGGAAAAATGGACAATTCCAGGGCCCAACACAAATATCTTACACTGTCACGATTTCTATAAAATGACAAAGTTCTTGGAGAAGGTGGATCACACGAAGAAGATAGCAGAGGCTATTAAACTACATCCATAATTGTTGAACAAATTAAATATTGTCATTTACATATGTTCAACAAATTGGATAATAACTGTGTTATTAAAAAATCAAAAGTGATTAGGCTGTAAATAAAGAGGTTTCTTGTTTATAAAAAGGTTTGTTGTTCGATAAAGAGTTGTGTTGAAGTCATTTATAAGTACACAAAGATGTGAAGCAGAAAGTGTGACTGTAGTAGAGAAGCAGTCATGATATTCATAGTATAACACATAATATTACCATAGGACTGAATATCTCATTTCCAGATTGATGAACAAAGGGTGGTTGGGAGGAGCTAGGGCAGGTTGGTGCCTGTAGGGTATTAGTAGCTTCCTTGTGAGTTGTAACTAACTAAATAGGGGTGTGGGTGCATCTTCATCAGTTGGTGTTGATCCAAAGAGGAAGAAAAAACATCCTCCTTCTATTGTAAATTGTAAAAACAAATTTTGCAGTTAATAGAAAAGTATTTGTGGTTTTTTTCCAATTGGGTTCCACAATAAATCATTGTGTATAAATTTTTTATTATATATGGAAACCATAATTAACGAAGTGAAAATTGGATAACTATTTGTGTCACTAATTCACCCCCCCCCCCTCTCATTGATAGGACCTGATCCATCATCCTCTTTATCAGTTATGAATGAGTATACAACATCTATATAAACCTTGGAGCTCGCAGCAGTCGGCAAGGCCACTCAGTGTCTAGATTTTTTCTTTTCCCTACTAATGGTAAAGTCTGCAATCTCATCGACATATTACCCTTTCCTATTGGGATATCCATGTTCATATTTTTCTCAAAAACGTCATCACCTCGTATGTTTTCATCTTTTTGCAGAGATGATGGTGATTGACGGTGGCCTATGTTTCTATTTGCCGATATCTGAACACTAATTCGAACCGGCGAGTTATAGCAATGGATACTATGCACTGTGGTGAATGGTTCCATAGTTTTCTCCAGGGGCTTCGATGGGATGTCCTTTGGCTCTTGAATTCTAGTCGTTTCTTCTTCATTCTTTCTCAGCACTGATGAGATAGTGTTGTTCTTATAGGAACCAGAACACTTCCTTATTTCCAACCCTGGTAAGATGGTTCTTATTGTTAATGTAAGGAGGGCTAGAGTTAGGTCAGTTTCCAATAGCCTCCCTGCTTACGGTGGAACATATCCGACAACATTTTCCTCAACCATAACAGGTATCACAACTTCAATCATAGAGCCCCTGATGGCACTAGCACTAAAGCTCACAGTCACCATACTTCTCCAACAATTTTACTTCGGCTCTGGGTGTTTCAAGCAACAGCCCATTGTGGCATTATATGATATTTAATTTGAAAGTGATCGAAAGTAGAAGGCTTGTCCAGGAGTTCAATCTATCAAATATTCACATGCATGGTCATCGAGTGGGATAATGACAACACGATCCATCACGTGGGTCACCTCTCTGATTTATTATGTTGACGTTGCTAACTATGTCACCCCTTTTTTTGTGACATCATTATACTTATGACGTAAGTGACCATCAGATTCTCTCAGTATCTATGGATTTAATGACTGACAATTGTCCTTTCAGCGAGTTCCTTCATTACTATGCCAATGTCGCATCATTTGCAACCTATGTTCTTTCATATGGTAGATTCCCTTCACTTTTCCATCTCCTTCAGTTTCTCGTCGCATATCGTGTGACTTGCATTTCCTTTGCACTGATTTCTCATCTCGCAATAGACCAATTGTCTTTTTTTTTCATGGCAAACTAGTAATCTGTGATCATACCTTCTCTCTCTCTCTCTCTCTCTCTCTCTCTCTCTCTCTCTCTCTCTCTCTCTCTCTTATGCAACCAAGTCATAGTTATCAAAATACAATTTAAGTCGACTCCCATTGATGAGTCCTCTAACCTTTGTCCCATATAATTTCTCTAATTTCACTGCTCCTCCATCGGTTATTTTCTTAATGACATATGGTCCTAACTAATGTGTTTTCATATTCCCTAGATGCTTGAATAATTTACTGTCATACATAAGAACAAGACCTCCAACTTCAAAATTCTTGGTCTTAATGTGTCTATCATGCCATACCTTTTGCCTTTGCTTTTCTACATTCTAGTGAAATCCTGAAACAAAGTGTTCTTCCTCCAAGTGTATTAGTTGAAGCAATCTATCTTTCACAGCATCAAGATTTGTCATTGCAGTGATCGCAACAACTCTTAAACTTGGTACACTATATTCCATAGGCATGACAACTTCTTGTCCATATACCAACCTGAATGGTGTCTGACCTTTCAACTTTTTAGATGCTGTGTGATATTCCCATAGTACTGGAGAGATATTATGATTATAGTCATCTCTTTGTGCATTGCAAACCTTTGTCAATGCTTTTTCTAGAATCTTGTTAAATGCTTCAACAACTCCATTTTCTTGAGGATTATATGGAGTTCTTCTTCTATGTTGTATCTAGAATTCGTCAATTAGTTCTTCAATCAATTGATTAACAAAATGCATACCTTGATCACTGACCAAAATATTTGGGCAGCTGAATCTTGTCATAATGTTTTCAAATATGAAATTTGCACCTGTCACAGTAGTATAGTCCTTTAATGGTGCAACTTCTACCCATCTGGTTAGGTAATCAGTCACAGTGATAATATACCTTTCTCCTGTGTGATTTCCTGTTGAACTGGTAGGTCCTACTAATTCAACATCCCATTTATCGAATGCCTGTAATTTTATCTATGGTACTAATGACATTTAATCTCTTTAGGACAACTTCCCAGTTCTTTGACAGATATCATAGCTACGACAAAAATCCCAAGCATATGCATGCATATTCGGCCACCATAATCCTTCTTGTAATATCTTGCGCACTGTAGATTTTCCTGCATAGTGGCCTCCTACAACATCAACATGTGCTTCACTTAATATCATCGGTCGCTCATGTTCCAAAACACAACGCTAAAGTATCTCATCATGACCCATTTTATACAAGTGTCTAGCAATCATCTACAAATTTGTAGCTCGCACCACTGACTTCTTCTTATGCATTGTGGTAAACTCAGTTGCTGGATAACCTGTACTAAAAAATTGTATGATATATCTTTATTGGTCATCAAACATGGTTATCGCAAACAGTTGTGCATCAGGAAGATTATCTTCCAGACTAGTAGATTCTTCTCCACTTTCAATCCTTGATAGGTAGGTGGTTTGGTCCCAAATTCAACCGACCGAGTTTAACAATTATCTCAAAATTAAATTCCTAGAAGAGGAGAAGCCACCAACAGGTCTTCCCCCCCAACACTGTCTTATTGAAAAAATATTTCAGAATAGAATGGTCAGTGTACATATTGAAATTTCCACCAAGTAAATAGTGTCTAAATTTATGTAGTGCATATACCATCGCTAGCCCTTCTCTCTTTGTTGTGGTATGATTTTTTTCTGCGTTAGATAACTTTCTACTAGTGAAGGCAATGGGGTGATCAATCGATCCTTCACCCGGATGCATCAGTACCACGCCAAGCGCAATAGATAATGTGTCGACATGAACATGGACCTCTTTTTCCCAAGAATCTCTTGACATTCGTCTTTCCATCAAAACTTAGTGTCTTTTTTCAGCACTCTCTCCATTGGGGCAGTCACCTCTACATATCCCTTGATAAACTTTCTATAGTATCCAGTATGTCCTAATGTTTCTCTTAACTCCTTAACTGTGGTAGGTGGTGGTAAGTCAAGGATGATGGCAATCTTGGATGGATCAACCAAAAATCCATCACAACAAACCACATGGCCTAAAAGAGATCCAAAAGGCACACAAAAAATGCACTTTTTTCAAATTTAGGGAGATATGATACTGGAGGAATCGTTCCAACATCATTTTGAGGCTCTCTATGTGGTATTTTACAAGACCAAATACTGTCCATTCGTTAAAGTAGACTTCAAGAAATTTATGTATAAAATATTTAAACGCAGCAACTACTATTCTATAAAAAATTGTAGGCGCATTCCTGAGTCCAAAGGGAATTACTGTGTACTGGAAGCATCCCCACTCCATTGAGAAGGTATTCTTGTGTCGGTCCTCCTTTGAAATTCTTATCTGATGGTAACCCAAGAATCCATCAGTGAAAGTATACTTTTGTTGTCCTTCGACATTCTCCAATACTTCATCTGTGAATGGAGTCGGAAATGGATCATGCAAACATGAATCATTTAATTTCCTCAGGTCGACACAAATTCTCACTTCACCTGAATTTTTCTTGGATTGCACTACAATTGGACTGGTCCATTCCAATTCTTCAACAGGTTCTATCACACCTGCCTCTAGAATTCGGTCCAGTTCAGCTTTAACTTTTTTTTGTACCGCGGGTTTAATTTGTATGCTCGTTGTTTAACCGGCCTTGTGTTAGGCCGCAAAGGTATCTTCATTTCACCAAGATCACCGACTATTCCTTTTATCTTGAAAAACTTGGTAGGGAACAGATCCTGAAATTCATGCAGTATATCGGTGATGTTCCCCACAGTCTCATCATCCCAGTAATCCCCAACATTGGAAATTTTTGGGTTTTTAGACAAGCCAATATTTACTTTCTTGATATTAAGTGGACTTAGGAATTGGTCAATAGAAATTCCAGCTCCTTCCACTGCACACATACTTTCTAACTCATGTATGTTTATCTCAAGCGGATCATCATCATCCTGTTCTCCTGTAATATTGTAACATTCCATCCAGTGGTGTATTGTTGTGCTGCATTGATGGAAGTTCGTGGATGTGACCTACATTTCTTAAAATATATTTTCCTTCATTTTTTGTAGCGCAACATTAAGTATGGGATGTTCACTTGTGAACTCAAATGTATGGGTGAAGCTTGTAACTAACTCTTCCCATTCAACAGTTCCTGTTCACAACTCCACTGATGTATACCATTTTTTTGGTACCATGTCCAATGTGTGAATGAATCGATGAACCCACTCCTATCGTGGATATTCCTACCATGTCATGCGACAATGCTCAATATGCTCCATAGGATTTTTTAGTCATGTATACTTCTAATCAGAATAACTGATCCTTTCCCCGAATCTAATCTCTAGTAATCGTTTACACTCTGGCAACTTAGAGATAGATTGTTTATGTGTACCCCACCCTCTGGCAGCCATAGCTTTCGGCACAAAGTCCAAGGAGGACAATCATTATGATTTTGTAATTTTTTTGCAAACTCCACTAGAAAAGATGCAAGGTTGGGTAATCCTTCACATGTAGGCATCTCTCTTGCTTAATATCCTACCCTTCGGACAGATCTTGTGATTCTGGTACATATTCTCATGGAGACTTCATGCAACCTGTTCTACCAATTTTCTAGGGAATCACCTGAATCAGATGTGAAATAACTTACACTCTTCCAACTCATCTTTCCATCAGCTGTTGGATTTATGTAATCTTCTTTTGAAGACATGATATTATACAACTGGTCCAGGTAATTTCCTTAGCCTTCACTATTACTGGCTCGACATATATCTGCCCTTAAAGCATATCAATTGGCGCAACCACCCTCAATTCAGAATATTCAAATGATAAGATTATTTTCTTAAAATTAATAATGGTTTGGTTGTCTATCACCCAATCGATTCCCATAAGTGCAGGATATGGATTTGTGTCATCGACAATGTTGATTAATTCAAAGTATGCATATGTTCTTAATCCTTTGACTTCTATAGGCACTTGAGTTATTCTACCAATTGGTAGAACCTTCGACTGGTTTGCAAGTCTTAGGTGAATGGTAGACCAGTCCAGTCATGGTTTATTCATGTTCTCCCATGTTTGTCTTGTCAGTATGTTAACATTCAAGCCCAAATCTAATATGATATAATCCATATCATAACCTCCTATATGTGCAGTCATTCGTAGTTCTCAAACTTTTTTTAGTCCCTTCCTAATATGGTTAACTCTTTTTTCAGGTCGTCGATCATCTGGAGTTTCTTCTATAAGTGATGTCAGTTCTACAACAACATATTTATCATTGATTAGTGCTAAAGAAATTTTGAAAATTTCTTTAAGCCTGCTAACCTTTTTCATTGGTTGCTTCCTGAGCAGCTGTTCAAATCAATCGAGCATGGTCTTTACTTGTCCAAATGTTGATAGTTGATTAGCATCAACAAGCTCTAATCACACATCCAGGAATACTTATTTCTCCTTCTGGACATCTAGCGAGGTTTTCTTCTGTGTCGCAAGTCGCACCTGTTGTTGTCCATTTTATGTATTCTAGTCTACACCTATCACATCACCTCCTCTTGTAACCACAACGATGTTACGTTCTCTTTGCTCAGCAGAAACCATCTAAATGTTCTGATTGGGGTTTGGATTATAATTATGCACTAGTTTGGGATTTGTGATAGTTCTATCCTGCCATTTCGCAATTAGTTGTGAACACTGTTCAACATTGTGATCAAATGCTTTACAATATGTGCATGTTTTTCCAGGACTTTGGAAATCTTTAGAAAACTTTCCTGGTTGCCCACAGTTATAACATATGACTTGGCCTCTTCCTCAACCAAATCCTCCTCCTCCTTGTTGTTGTCATCGACCTCAAAAATTTCCACCCCCTCCTTTGTTGAGGGTACTGTTGTTGTTCTGGATACTGATTTTGTTGGTATTACAGCTGAGGAAACTGTGGTTGTTGATATTGTAGTGGTTTATATTGCGTAGGTTGATAATGAGGTTGTACTTGTTCAACTTGAATCTGCTCATCATTTTTCATCAAGTAGGTATCCACCATCTTTTCCTACAACAGCTGAAGTGCTTTGCAATATTCTTCGTCATGACCTACCGCTTTACAAAATTTACAATACATACTAGCTAGTGCACTTAAAATATTTTTTAAATACAGAAATTCTTCACAATTGTGGCCCCTAGTATGACGTATTCTACATCAAGGCATCCCTTGGGTGTTTATTGGGTTCGGCACTCCTGTTGCGATGTAGTTCATGAGCGATGGGCAATTTTTTTTATGGTGTTCATCTCTTCTACATATTGTACACCATATTTCTTCTTGAATTTCGTTACCTCTCTTAATTTCCTGGAGCTGCAACGTAATTTTGGCCAGTTGTGATTGAATTTGCATCATTCATGTGCCACTATCTCCAATCAGCAAGGATTCTAACTTCATTTCTATCTCAAGAGCCTTTATCTACGACACAATTTTCTATTGCATGATGCATCAATGGGGTTCGGATGTGTGGCAATAAGGCGACAATGAACCACTCCTTATGTTGTACGTCTAACATTTGGAAGCTCACTTTGGCCATTAATGTATTATCTTTGTTCAAAGTCCCAAACAGACTCTGTCGGTAGCTGCTTAATTTCTTTTGTCTCAATAATGCACTGTGATTCAAACTTTGTCTTCCTAAAATCATCTATCATGCCCATTCGAATCTCGTTGAGTGTTTCTGGGAAACTCCTACTGGCACTATAGATAATTTCATGTACCAGTCAAGTGCACAATCTTGCAGAGTTGTGATCAATTGTTCTTTCATGATATTTTCATCCTAGATCTGTCACACAGTCCACACATATTCACAAAGGAACCAATGTTGTTCGGAGTCCTCCAACCCATTTCCATTGAATATTGGTAACTTAATATCATCCACAACCATTATATTTACTGTTGGTATAGTTAGAACTGGGTAGTTGGACTCCCTTGTCTATTATTTACACCGTTAGTACTACTTGTATTTACAAATGCACTCGGAGATAAGTCTCTATATCTTACCTCTGGCGATGTGCACGGTGCTATAGAAGATTTGTAACCATGTTCTCGATCTGTAGCTTCAGTCGACTCTTTTGATTCTTAGTCTCCTTCAGATATCGGATGATATTCTTCTTCTTCGTCACAATACCCTTCGTCTAAGTATGGCGCAAGTTCGTAGTCTTATTCTTCTCTAGTCGTTTTGAAAATCCCTCTTCCTAAAAGACTCTTTCTTCGCTTTCCAGATCTAAATCTTCTTATGTTTCTTCAACAACTAGACTCTAGTTTAGTTCCACTATCTCCAGGGACTATCTCAACTCAGATTACATCATTTTTCATCGATTTCGGTTGCAACATACCCACTCTTTTTGTACACAGTATTCACTTGTCGCATTCGTAGAAAGCCTTTTTCATGGACAAGAATTTTTAACCACGTATTTAAAGATGACAAATATCTACCAAGTGTTCCTTGAAAAACATTTCGCTCTACGTCACTATATGAGGTTATTGTGTCAATATCAATAGCAGTAATGTATCTCTACAAGATATTGTCTATCCAAAAATACACAGCCCTCAACACAGGGTTGCTTACTATTTGCATTCGCTCAATCAACCGAGGATTCCACTCCTTCGGTTCTCCTCCTTGGAAATTTCTTTGTTGGGTTTCCAACTTAGACAACCACTCATGCAGCACAATGGGAAACTCAGAAAAGAAAGTCTCATGGATGTCTATATAGAGATACCAACCCAACCACTATGTTGGGTTCCACCGAGATCCTCCACTTTCTTCTTGTGTGAATTCTAACGCTTTGAAATCCACCCAGTATTGGATCTCTAGTTTCATTGGTTGCCATAACATATCCCTCACCAAAATGATTCGGGTCTTGGAAATAGAACAATTTGTTGGATTTTCTCCCTCCTCCAAGGATTCTAACCCAACTTCAGTCTCTCCTGGTTAGCGCAACAAATCCCAAGATATCAACTTGAAAAAGCAGAGCTTAGTTAACAGCACTTGTGACGCAGATGTAGTCTCACCTGAGATATCTCTCTTAATGGATAAATTCAAGAACCATGTTTCCACAGTTGGGTGGGGGATTTAGGGTACCTTAGTCCCTTACCAATATGTTCAATGAAGCATGTAGGTGGATTATTTATGCTTACTGTGAATAGTTATACCACAACCCAGCTTCTCTTATGCAACTTATAATAACAACAATCTTTGTGCAGCATAATCGTGTTCAACCAATACAATGTGGCTGACATGTATCTATTAATTCATAAGCAAATCTATCATCATGTTCAATGCAAAATTTACATAGGTAACTCAAACACATTCATAATTCACATATATACATAGAATATAACGTGGAAACCCATCCAGGCAAAAAACCACAAAGATTCTCTTCATCTGACATGAGAAATATATGCACCTTTCCTCTGTGCACTAAGCTGCAGAATCTGTTCTAGATCTTCTTCTCTATCGTTGTAGGCTCTTTCTTCCTCTCATGATTTCTGATCTTCTCTTTGCTCTCTTCCTACTCAACTTTACTAATAATACGCACACATCTTGGATCAACTCAACCTTTCATATATTTCTCCGCACTCAGCTGCAGATTCTTCAACTCATATGCACTCCGCAATACTAACAGGAAAAAAAATATAGAGCAATTAATAGTATAACCATATAGAGCCAACAATGGAGAATCTAATATGCATACAGCTTGGGTTCCTTCTTTTATAGACACTTTTACATACTCATTTTTTGTCACTTTCTCAGTCGACTTCCTATACTTAGCCAACAAGTTGTCTTTCCTATTCTAGTAACAACTAATGGGAGGAACTAATGGCCTGACTTACAAAGATACCTTCATACATGTCATTTCCGCCGGCTCTAGCCAAACTCATACCCATGATCTGTAAGGCCTGACACTTTCTAACCTTTACGCCTTATTGTCATTTTCCAACCATCATGCCACTTGCACACCTTTTGATACTGTTATTTCGTCACATCTTCCCTTGTCGCACTCATTCCTTCTATCATGGCTTCCTCTTCTGGATCATGTTCCTCTTCTTTCATGCCTCTTTCCTTCTTCTTCCTTCCTTTCACTTCTTTTGTCACAACTCCTTTCTCTTCTTACTTTCCTATCGCTCCTTCTGTCACATCTACTTCTTCTTCTTCTTTAGCTCTTCTCCATACTTAGGCAGAATTCGAAATGAATTATGCCTTCCTTTCCCTAGGCCCAACATGTACCAAGGCTTATATCAAATGGACCTAGTGTTAGAGAAATCATTGAATGTGACTTGGGGCCTAGACCGGGTTTAAGTATCATTTGCAATTGCCTCGACGAATATGGATAAATTTTGGATCAATTGATGATATCAAGACCTAAACATGGGAGTTGGATCAAATTTACGCAAGAATATAGTAATAATTATTTCAATCTCTTCTACTCTGAACATGTCAAGGCACCCCCCTATCAGCAATATTATTGATTCATGCATTTGACTAGTAGAAATATTGACGTGTCGGTGAAGAGTTTGTCAAAGAATTTAATTTGTCTTGGTAGTTGCAGCTGCTCCAAATAGCAATTCAATCTTCATCTCTTAGGTTATCGACATTGCCATCACCTCCACATTGTCATCATTGTTTCCTTCAGCAATAAATATTCCAAGCAATAGTTAAAGTAGCAATACTTAATTTTATTAATATGGATTTGTTGAGGCTTGGAAATTCGCAGGCAACAACAGCAAGGGATTCTCCCCAGTCAACGTTCCCAACTAGCTCGTGACTGTTTGGTGTAGGCAATCTGTCCAATTTGCGGTCCGGCTAACATAGTTCAAGTGACAAAAATAAAAAGTTTTACCGGTTGCGGCCCGGTCCACCGTGTATATTTTTGTAATTTTAGTTTTAAGTATGACGTGCAAGTGCCTAGCTAAAAATGCAGATTGATTAAGAATACAAGGAGTAGTCACAATGTGATGCGCAGGTTCTTACCTCTCCTCTTAGACTCTCTTGCATCTGAATCACACACAGCAAGGAATTAAATCTAACTACCTTTCCTATCCCTAGGTAGCAAGATTATCACTTATGAATGAGTAATGTATTTTGTGCATGCATTATGAAAAATCACATATAGCTGATACTTCTTTCAAAACACATGAACATTTAAAGATATTTGAACAACTAGATAGCCGATTGTTTATGAACAACATTCATTACTCATAGTGGAAATTCTCATAAAATAAACCAGAGATCATTCATACAAGAACATAGGTTCAAAGAGTTAGAACAATCTCACAGTTAATGGACACAAAGCAGAAAACGAAATAGTTCCTCTTCAACAAATCCATAGCATAACATTTGAACATTCCACCAAGCTTTCTCCAATAGGAAAACTGTAATTATCTACTGCAAAAGGAAATAGTTCTTCTTACAATATGTCTTCACCAATCTAACTGGGAAAAAGTCCCTTTGCTTATCTAAATCTTCTATCTTTATACAAAAAGAACCAAACTGTTGGGCTGCCCACGAATGATTCTTGGGCTCCCCAAAACCGTTTAATCTCACAATTTTTTCCTTTTGTGAGTGCTCATGATTTAGGCAATACATTACATTTCGTATTTAATCTTATGAATACTTCATATAACGGGACCAGCTTAGTAACTTACGAGCCCTTTCCATGCCTGGGATTCTGTTGCCACCGATTCTGCCTTGTCTTTTATTTGTCCTTTCTTAGATCCCGGTAATTTCAGAACAAACTCTGCTTATCACTTTTCATCCAACTCTTCTCGGCTTTATCCTTCAACTATGTCTCCTCGTAGCAGTAATCTACGGAATCTTCTGAGTCCCTATGCAGTTAAAACAAAATTCAACATTAATTAGGACTGCATCTTTTCAACCACGCTAACAATAAAACTGAACAACAAAATGAGGCCCTGTACTGCGCTTTTGTCACAAAACCCTTAACACAAATCAGAAACCACCGCCACCCAAAGAAAGGTTAAAAACTCACAAAATGGCGGGAAAAAACCTTATCGACAGCTTGAACTATTAAAACATCGGGAGGATAGTTTAAATAACATTCGCAACGGAGGGCTTCAGACGGACAACGAGTTCCGCAGGACCATTAAGCCTATCGACGTCCGAAAAACTAAACACTAAAGCATCGGGCAGAAACTCCTTGTTGGCGAACAGGGCGACATAACGTCGGGAGGTTAGAGAAATACGCAGCCGCAATGGCAGAAGATGGAAAGACTACGGACTCCGTGAAAAATAAAAACATATCGGCGAAAACCAACACAAAACATTGGAGAGCGAAGCAGTTATAATGGCGAACACTTAGTTTACACAGGAGCCATAATGGTGGAAGGAAATCAGACGACCACCTGCGATCAAATATATAAAACCTTCCGATATGGCACAGAAAAATCGTGAAAACGTTAAGTGCTCGAAAAACTTAAAGTTGTACAATGGTCCAAAAAGATTGTTTTATCTCCAAAACAATGTCTTCATAAAGGTCAAAAAACCACCGACTCAAGCTTTAGCCAACCTCTGACAGTGCAAAGTAAGTCAAAATAATAACATCACAGCATCAGACATTCAAAGCTATCCGTCAAAAAAATCATCGTTCAGCTTCCACAACGGCAGCCTCGAAGGGAAATATGGCTCCGATGCATGGTTAAATGACTTCTGAACGACCAAACTAAAACATTAAGTTCCAACAGACTTTCAACCAGGAAGTGACGAAAAAGCTTCTTCACCTCCAAACAGCAGCGAAAACAATGAAATAAACTTCCGATATCAAAGAAAGAAATTGCAGATCAAACGGGCAACATCTGAAATCCAATCTTCAAATTCTACAACTCAAACAGTTTCAAACATAAGCAATTTTTCGAAAAGCATGAAAACAGTTGACCTCAAAACAATCCAAACATGTAGCAGAGGGGAAACAAAAACATGGCTCATGGATCCAAACAATTTTAGGCAAGATAAAAGTTAAGAGGAGGGTCCAAAATTTCAAAAATTTGGGAAAATAGTTGCAGGTGCAACAATTGGCGACTATCTGGTGAACCTAGATCTCTGGACAATTTATTTCTTAAGTATCATACTGTTTAACAATAGGACCAACATTTTGAATTCTTCTAGATGTCTGGATTTCCCAAATGGCAAATATATGTACTTTTAATCATTGATGATAGTCCAATTTAGGAAAACGGAAGCCAAGATTTCCAAGTCAAGACAACTCTTTTGAGGCCAAGAAGATGAGTTTCATTTATTACCTCTGTCATCATGTAGCTTCCAGCTTGGACACCACAGGATTGTAACATATGGTAAACAGAAATATTCATGTGTTCCTCATTCCCATGTGATTTTGTACTTTTTGTCCTTTGCATATGAGTCCTCCTGCATGCCTTTCTTTCAGAATTTTTTTTATTTAGGCTCTTCTATCCATAGTGTCCTTTTGTGTGAGAGATTTATTAACTTTCAGCTCATGGACATAGAAGAACTTTGGCAATTTTGTACTTAAATGATTCAGTACTTTGTTTTGGTACCTATTGCTTTCATAGGAGTTTGTGACTCTTATCTGCCTTTTGGCTTTCAATTCTTGACATGGGATCATTTATATATAATATATTGTTTACCTTGCTTCCTTTCCGTGGCTCTTTTGCTGTCACTCCCTAGGACATTTTAAATGTGAGATGGATGGAGCCTCAAAATAGTATTCCAGACCTTTTGATCCCGGTTTATTTTACAAGGATTAAGTAGGACTTCAATGTGTACATAGCCATTTAGGAAAACTGCTAAACTGGAAAAATTCTTTCAGATAAAACAATAGTACACAGTCTTATACTAAAGGACTTTAATTACACTAGAATTCTGATACTCTCCATGCAACCAAAAGTTTGCCTATTGTTTATTGAAATCAATCAAGATCTAAACTACAACAAAACAGAAATATAACAACTCAAAATAAACAGCCAAATAAAATTATTTATGTACAAGATAAAAGAACAAAAACAAAACTTAGGAAAAATAAGGTTTGATAACTAAACCATTAACTGGTAAGTTCTCTTCCCACCCCTGCAAATCTTATAATTTATAGGTTGAAGGGCCAAGTTTTGCCGCAATCTGGAAAGGGCCTACCCATAACTGTTGAAATTTCGTGTGTTTTCCTTTCTCATCATGGGGATGATCCCACTTGAGAACCAAATCTCCCACCACAAATTATTTTGTTCCTGCTTTGTGCTTATCAAACCATCTCTTTACTAACTCCTGTTGTTGTTTAAAACGTTCTCTGGCCTTGGATATAGACTCTTTTGCCTTCAAAATATTATGTATCCTCATTTGCAAGACATCATTATTTGATCCTCTGGATTCCTGAGCTATTATGGAAAAGGGTAGCATGATGTTGGGGGGTAGAATGGCCTCTTTTCCATAAACAAGGGTATACGAGGACACACCTAACTAAGTTTTGGGGGTGACTCTATCAGCCCATAGGGAATTTGGTAATGCTGAGTGCCAACTCCTCTGATTTTCTATCACCGTCTTTTTTAAAATCCTAATCATATTCTTGTTCATAGATTCAGCCAAGCCATTTCCCTATGGATAGTAATTAGTAGAGTAATGCAACTTAATTCCTTTCTCATGAGCAAATGTAGTTAATCTAATCAAGGAAAATTAAGTAGCATCATCGAAAACTAAATAAATTGGAACTCCAAACCTGGTCATAATATGATCTTGCAAGAAGTCCATGACCGCATCTTCATTTACTTTCCGCAACGGGATGGCTTCGACCCAATGAGTGAAGTAATCGGTTACCGTCAGAATATATTTATGTTGCAAGGAATAATTTGGCTTTATCTCTCCAATGATGTCCATCCCCCACTAGTCAAAAGTTTTTGTTATCATTACAGGCTTTAATGGTCCTGCTGCTTTAACTTGTCTTCCACCACACCTTTGACAAATGTTGCACTTTCTAACATGGGCGTGTGCATCTTTGAACAGTGTGGGCCAATAGTATCCAGCTCTGAGAATTTTATGAGCTGTAATATCTCCGGAGTGTTTGTTCCAGAAACTGTTTCTAAGGCTAGAGAAACAAGCCAACACAATCTCAAATAAAACTTGATAAAACAAAGTAGGTTTTAGGTTTTCTGGAAAGTTTTTGTGGTTGTAAACTTTTGGGGAAAGACAGGGAATACACTCATGAGCAAAGTAATAACTAAATCATAAAAAAAAAGAATACAAAGATGCATAATACATTCAACAAGATCCAACAGAACACAGTATTGAAGTTCATTCATAAAAGACAAGCATCACCAGCATATAAACATAAACCAGCAATGAGTATATCAATTAAGCAACTAGACAAGCTGAACAATGAATCCAACACAGAAACTGAAGGGTAAAAGTGTCATATATCTCATAATTTCATCATCAAATACATACAAGAGTCATAATACTTAACTCATGAACAAGTCTGAACTCATGAACAAGTCTGCAGAGCTCCTAAAGCTATCCCAAAAATCGAACCCTCTCAATGAATTTCTAACCTCTCTAAATACTATTCTTTTCAAAATCAGTTAGGGATCTAACCCTAACTACCTCTTATCAGCTCGATGAGATAAAGTAAAATGTACAATATTACAAAACATGACATTTTCTAAAAATAGTAAACACTAACTAATATGTTTCTCAAAAAGATAACAAATAATTGATTGAACAACTGACTTATAGATCTTTTGTTGCCTCAGCCAGCAGAGCAATGCCATCTAATGCTTGAGCTTTCTTCTTAGCTTGCCTTTGCTCCTGCTCCATGTGAGTTATCTTCTTGGTGAGCTCCTCATTTCTCTACTGCAAGTCCTTGACTGTCTTTTCCAACTCTGTACAGTGCAAGTCAGTGGTTCCGTTTCTCTTTAAAACCTATTTAGATACTGCTGTCAGCTCCTGACAATGCTCATTGACATCCTGAAGATATTTTCTAAGCCTTCTGTTAGCCATCATCAGCCCCTCATTGATCTCTTGCATTTAGTTCATCTGTTGTTTGTACTGCTTAATAATTTTCTGCAAGTTTTCTTTATCTGAATCAACTGACCTTCCTGTCATGATCTCTTGTTCATAACTAGGCATCTCAGGTATGTCAAACCTCTTAAAAATGTCTGCATCCCTATTTAATAGATCTGTGGAAACAACAGGAATATTAGGGTCTTTCAGAATACCTACTTGCCTAAGTATAAGTTCATCTTCATCTTCCCATTCTTGATCTTCAACATGAGGTACTTCAGCTTTTTCTTTCTGCTGTTGCTTTAAAAGTTCATTTCTTATTTCAAGAAATATGGCAAACAATTCAGACTCAGGCTGCCTTAACTCCTTTACTGACTGTGATGATCCTTTTACTTTTGCAGGATGAGAAGAGGAAGCTTTGGCAACTGTTTTTCCCTTGCTTTTAATGTTCATTGTGTCAAATTCTAGTTCTTCACCCGAGGAAATATCTTTCAGGATAGTCACTTGCTTGGAATTCAATTTAGTATTGAGCAGCTTCTTCATATTCCATCTTATCTTATTCGTTGGCCTAGTTTTAGGCCTGCAATATGGGGCTATCACTTCAAAAAATTTCTTCTTCTTCCTATTAGGTTTGACTGTTTTGATTTCTGAAGTGGAGAATTCTCTGCATGCTTCATCCTTATCTTCAGTTTTATCAACAGGTTGATCTTCTTCTAGTAAATATCCCTCGTCATCTGAGAGAATGGTGAGTGGACTTCTTTGCTGGGTCTGAAACTCCTCCTTCGATGCAGCAACCTCTTCTGTAACTACAGCTTTAACTTCCTTGGAAACCTCTGCTGGTATCAACTACTGCCTAGGATGCAATTTCACTTTTGAAAACAATGAATACTTGCCTGTAATACCAGCTGAAAACACTTTGGGTTTACTGTCAACCTCCACATGCTCTGCTGCCTTCTCAACTTTGAAATCTTCCTTGTCTTCAAGTTTAGCTTTCTGGCCTAATTTTCTCATCAGTACCTTCCCTTTGTCTGCTTGTTTTTTAGGCTGCTAATCCTCCTGTTTGATTTCAAATCCAGACCAAAAGATGAAAAAATCCCAGGTATTTCCTTCATGCTACAAAACAATGCTAATAATCAACTTAATTAGCCCATGATGAAAGATGGACTGAGAAGAATGGTCCATATGCCCTTTGAACCTATTAGACATTTTCTGCAAGCTTTTGAATAAGAAGAATGGAAGGCTCATCTTGGACACCCCCACCATATGTTGCAGAAATCTGAAGTGGTACTTAAATGCATAAGCATACCTGCCCTCGCAAGTAATATAACTCTGCAAAATTCTGATTGGTTCAACCCATTCCTTTCTGAAATTTTGAATAAGGATGCCTTTACTCCAGTCTGGGGTGACATTTGGTAATAGATATCTCTGAGGATCAAAGGTAAAGGGCAGCTTCTTAAACCACATTTCCCCTTCATTCTTAACTCCTATAGCCTCTGCAACCAGCTCTACTGTCAATCTGAACTTCAAAGTATCAAACACCACCATGTCATCCTTGTAACCTTGTGCAAACCTACAGGAAACTTCAGCATTGTAACCATCTATTTTCTTGAAGAAGTCTAGCCATCCAGCCTATTGGAAAAGTTCAACACACCCAGGGAGTTTTCAATCCAACCTATATCAGTAGGTTCAGCTCTGTTCACCTTACCACTCTTCCCCATTTTTCTTCAAAAGCTGGGAACTGTATGGCTTCTAGGGTTCAATTGATAACCTGACAGGTGATGTTTCTTTTTTAAATCTCTCAGGTTTCAAAAACACCTCTCCTTAATCTTCTCTGACTGCTCCTTTTGTTTTCTTAATACAGGCTGGGTTTTATCACCAGTATAAGAGACTTAGATCATTTGAAGTATTCCAGACTCTTCACTGCCACTGATGACTGTCATTCAATTTAATTATTCTAATGGCTGTCCATTCCCAGCATGTATTCTTACCCCTGTGTATTAATACCAAAATTAATCCTCAAACCCTTTTGGTATCACCTATCAACAATTTCAGCACAGTAAGCCTTTGCAAATACGATATCAATTATTAGCTTCTCAGGTTAACTGAAGACTGCTTGTCTATTGGATGAGAAAAATAGAACAATCTGCAATCTATTCACATTATGCTTCCTATAGCCTTAGTATCAAAAAATGAAACTAGGTCTCCCTGTAATCTTAGCCATTCAACGCATTTGTCTCACTGTGTATAAGTATCAGATCTTTTTGTGAAGTTTAAGTACTATAACATACACAGTTTCAACCCAGCCTCTTTCAAACCTCAACAAATGAATAGTTCAATATAGAGGCTATTTTTCAGTCCTCCACTCAGCAGAGCATCTCAGAATGTCTTAGGCAGTTATTTATTTGGCCGAAATTTCATTTAAAAGCACAATTTAACATTTCCCTCGATCAATTTTGATAGATCGAAATCCACCGAAAAAGCCCCAAATTTTCAGTTATATTGGCTTATCGTGGAATACCTTGTAATTGATCGACTGTAGATACTTTGAACCACTCTTCATGCTATTTGAGTACCGTCATGAAATATACAGGTGTCTTTCAGGGTCCAATTTAACTCCAGGTCTCAAGATGAAGAATCCCTAGTTTTCTGTGCGACTATCAAAACCTCCACTAAGCTTTGCAACTGCAATCTTCCTGTTTTTAGGCAGGCACCGTCATTCCATTAACTGCTCAGCTTTGGGAAAGAGATAAGAAGTAACTCTCCTCAGATTAAACTTGATTTAACTGACCATCTATCATGATAAGCTACTTTATAATTCATGATGACCAGGCTCTTCTTCACGTTATGAAACCACCTATTCTCATGATGATTCCTGAGATAGCACGTAGCAAACTCTCCAAAACACGTGATTAGTCACTCATCATTCGAAAACATGCCAATTTTTTGCTAAAAAATCGGAGGAATTGAGAGTCGCGATATTCTTGTAGCGCTCCTTCATTATTTTTTTCCACTTGCCCTACAAGAATATCATTAACGCTATTTTATTGTTGTTTTACAACTTTTTGTCATTTTGCATGAAGTTTTAAAGTTGTTTGAGTAATGACTAAGCTCAGAATATGATTTGTGAGTCCATTATTTGATATGATGACTTTAAAAAACCTCTTCAAAATGTAAAGAATGAAAAAATAAAGCAAAAATATAAAGGCCAATTTCAAAATTTCAACTAACAACCAAAAATTCTCCTAAAAGAAGAAAATAATCAAACTAAAGAAAATGAGTAACTTGAAATAAAAATGCAAATCAAACAAAATTAAAAGAAACAAATCACTGACTTAACATCTGGCTCCAGCTGCGGGATGAAGACCTCCCTGCAAGGCTTCAAGAACTTGTAGACCAGTGCCTTCTGTCTGCTATCTTATCTACCTGTCTGCGAAACTTCCATTGGGCTATGGAGTCTTATTATGCTTCACTCACACCGGTATGTACAATGAAAAGTGAAAATGCTCTTATAAACTGTAGAAATGCTTGAGGAATCGCCCATTAACAGCGCTGGACAACTCCTCACCTTCCAAGTACTGCAAGATAAAAGTATTGTTCTCTAAAACCTTTGACACTAGAAAAAGGCCAAACCAGAGATTGTCAAACTTACCATGTTTACCCTTTTGCTCCTTTCTTGCATCCCACCTTAGAACCATATCAGCAACTGAGAAAGTATTTCCTTTATTGTTTCTGTTCAATCTGATTTTGATCTTGGATCTGTACAACTGTGCCTTTTCATCCACCTTTTCCCTGTTTTGCTGTAACTCTATCATTTCAAAAATTCTTCTCTGCATATCATCTGGCTCCTCCTGAGAATTCTGGAGAAACTTCATCACTGGTATCCCTGATTGGATAGGGAAAACTGCATCTGTACCATAAACAAGCTGAAATGGAGAAGTCCCAATTGCTTGCTTCACTGTAATCCTATCTGCCCATAATGCATACTTCAGCAAACTTCTGACAAGGGACACAGGCCTTTACCTGCTGATAAACATCTGCAAACAAGGTGGGCCAATAGTATCCAGCTCTCAAAATTCTGTATGTTGTTGTCTTCCAGTATTTGTGCCCCCCACAAGCACCCTCATGAGATTCAGAAATCACTCCTCCTATCTCAAATTGATCAAGACACCTAAGCAAGATATCCCCAGGGTCCTTCCAAAACAACTGCTCTTCTACTAGACAATACTTGGTAGCTTTAAGTTTTAAATATCTAGCAGCCTTCCTATCAAAATGTTCAGGGCATTGCAAAAACAACATAAAATATACTATGTCTGCATACCAGGTAGATGTTGAGTAAAAATCCATAATCTTCTCTTTTTTCAGTGCTGCTTGATCTTCTTCTTGAGCTATTTCTTCAGCCATAATATGCAATCCCAATGCCTGACAATTTGATTCAGCCAGCAGCTTGGCTAAACCCTGTCCCTTAACAAGCTTAGTAGGTCTGATCTCTACATCATACTCCATAATCTTTGCAATCCATTTGCCTCTCTTCCCTTCACTATCAGGCTGTGTTAAGACATCTTTCACAGCAGCATTTGGAACAAATGAAATGACTTTTAAATGCAGGACATAAATTCTAAAAAAATTCAAAGCCTTTACCAGAGCATAAGCCTGTTTCTCCAATATACTATAGTTCAGCTCAGAATCTCTGAGAGTCTTACTGAAAAAGGCAATAGGTTGTTCCAATCCTTCTTTATTCTTCTAAAGTAAGATAGTTGCAATTGTGTCTTCTGATGCAAATGATAAAGTAAGGAATTCTTTAGTAAAATCAGGACTTACCAATTCAGGTGCTTCAGTAAGAGTTACTTTGATTTTCTCAAATGCAGCCTTTGCCTCAGAAGTCCACCTGACTTCTTGATCCTTCTTGAGCATGGTTGTGATCTGTTTAATGGTTTCAGCAAAGTTGGGAATAAACCACCGCAGAAAATTGATTTTTCCAATGAATGATTGTACATCTTTTTTACTTCTAGGTAAACTAATATTCAATATAGATTTCACTCTTTCAGGATCTATTCTGATGCCATCAGCAGACACCAAGTGGCCAAGTAGTTTACCTTCTTGCACAGCAAAATGTGACTTCTTTGGATTTCGAGAAAGGACAAATTTTCTGCATTTTAGGAAGGTCTGCCTCAAATGCTCATATCTGACTCCGATAAAACAGTAATATCATCCAAATAAATAACCACAAACTTATATTTTTCTCCCACAAACGCAATATCCATTGCTCTCTGAAAGGTTGCTCTGGCATTCATCAGGACAAAAGGCATCTTGTCATACATGAATGTACCCCAGGGAGTTGTAAAATTTTTCTTTTCCTTATCATCAGGGTGCATAGCAATCGGATTGTACCCTAAGAAACCATCCACCATAGAGATCCTTTGTGCTCCAACCACTTGCTGCAATACCTGTTCAATCTTAGGAAGAGGATAGTTGTCTTTTAATGAAGATCTGCTCAGGTTTCTGAAATCAACACATAATCTGATCTCTCCATTCTTTTTTCTGACAGGAACCAAATTAGCAACCCAGGAAGAATACCTGAGAGGTGCTATTATCTTTGCATCCAACAGATTTTTCACTTCTTTTTCAATTACAGGAAATAAAGCTGGATTGATCCTTCTCAGTTTCTGACGAAAAGGTTTAACATTTGGTTTAAAGGAACCTTATGCTGTATGATTCCTGTATCATAAGTTCTTAGTTCTTCATAATACCATGCCAAGACATCTACATGCTCCTTCAACAGTTTGATATATCTATTTCTTTGTTCAGCTGTCAATGATTTAGAAATTTTGACCATTCTAGGATGTTCAGCTGAACCAATGTTGCAGTCCACCACATTCTCCTCTGAAGACTGAACAACGGGCTTTAAGGGTGTATCATCCTTTGTAAATATCCTTTCTATAGGTACTAAACCCTTTGGGATAAAGTTACTCTTCAATTCAATGATCTTATGACATGCTATCTCATCTTCAGCAAACTCCCCCTCCTGTCCTTCTTCTTCATCCTCATCCTGATCAATTAGGGAATTTGAGAATTCATCTGTAAGTTCAATGAACCATTTAATCTCAGTATCATCTTCAAACACTCTCCACTATTTTACATTATCAGGTACAGAAGGTCTGTACCTTATTTCAATTGGATACCTCAACTGAGTGGTTTTAGGAATTCTAAAGTGTGTGGCAGCTAAAGCCAATGAATCTGTAGTCTGATTATAATCCCTGGGAATATAGGTAATATTGAAAGCTACAAAATAGTTTTCAATCATGTCCCATACCTCATTCCGATAAAGCTTCAACAAACCCTGCTTCACTTGATAGTTGTTCTTCACTTGCTGAACAACTAGTTCGGAGTCGCCAAATGCAGCAATCTACTGAATGCCTAATTCTTTAGCAGCCTTTAATCCCAGTAGCAAAGCTTCATACTCAGTAGTATTGTTTGTGGTATTAAATTCCAACTTGTACATGAGCTTCACTATTTCACCTCCAGGGGATTTGAGAAGAACCCCTGCACCTGCTCCCTCTTTGTAAGAGGAACCATCAAAATATAATTTCCACAGTGCATTTTCTTCCTGTCTGCTGTGTTTTATTGGCTGTTCCTTTTCCACTTGTAACAGACCAGCAGAATTATCCTCCTCACTGAAATGTAGCATGCACGTACCAAGATCTTTATCAACAGAGTACAGTGGATGATTAGTGGGATTCTTGTCATTTGTCACTATGTAAGCAAACTGCAACTCTCTGTACAGTCTTCTATTTTCTCCACCAAACACAGGAATGGTGGCATATGAAAGGTCCATTTGTAAGGTTCCCCCAACCTTTTTAGCCCATGACCTAGATAGAAGTAAACCAAACTTCGATGTTATATCAGCTACCACAACATCCATTATCACACTTTTCATGGGCAACTGAGCTAGGCTGACAACCATGTCCTTTATGACTCCAAGTCACTTCACTGCTCAGGAATCGAAGGCATATAGGTCATGGTAAGGTTTAGTGATACTCAGGCCCAAGGCTTCCATAACAGCCTTTGGCATCAAATTGTGGGATTCTCCTGAATCTAAAAGGCAATTGTGAATCATTTGCTCATGGACTGTCAAGGTGACATAGAAAGAAGGTGAAGTACCAGCCTCATTTTCAGTTTTTTCAGCTAGGGCTGAACCAATAAAGATTCTAGGGTTTTCTTCCTGCAGATTAACTGTGTCTGAAACAGGCTGATTACTTGCTGACTTCATCACTTTCAAGACTGTTTGTTTATATGAAGGATTCTTTATTAACTCAGTTAAAGGTACAGGAATCTTTAACTTCCCTAATTCATTCTCCAAACTGAAATTCTGAACAGATTTGTTTACCTCTTCCACCTCTGGAGTCTTCCTTGATTTTTCTGCAACTTGTCTTTTTTTTGGCACAGGATCAGCTGTTTGTTTAGCAGGGACAGCTGCTTTCTTTTTTGGGGCTTGCACCACCTGCTTTGAGCCTGATCTGAGATTTATAGTCTTCTTGGGTCCATTCTGATGAACAGCAGCAGTTATAGCAGTCTTTTCTAACTCCAGGTCGTCCTCAGCTTCAAACATGTCTGCATCATAATATTCTGCATTCAAAAATTCTTCTTCAGTAACAAAACCTCCAGAGAATCCATCTCCAAAATGATTCATATCCTGATCAGTCTCAGTCTCTTCAAAAAGCAGTTGTTCATCAACTTCTTCTTCATCAGCTACATTGTTCTGAAGAGGTGGGGGCACTCTTTGATCTTCATTTTCTCTCCTTTCTCGCTGGATATCATTGTTCCTACGCTCTCTTGGTATGAATCTAGGAGCAAATTTCCTTCTGAACTGATTCTGGTTATTTGGATTTCGTTCAGCTTCTGGAGCAGGTTTGCCAGAATTCTTTTCAAGCTCTAATTTATTCAATTTTGCAGTGAGAATCTTTACCAGCTTGGCTATTTCATCAATCTTGCTTTCAGTAGTATGAGGAGCAGAACTTCCTGAAGTTGCTTCCTTCTTTCCTTTTTTATCATAAAGCTGCTGGGATGTTTCTTTCTTAAGTCTGTTTGAAGCCAATAAATTGGACTCTACATCCAATGCTGCATCTTGCATGTTCAGCAGGGTGATAGGTCTCCTTTCTCTCAATAATAAAGAAAATTCATGGTCAAAGGCATTGGCATAGGTAAGTTTAGCTGATGTTTCAGTAGGCTTAATTTCTGCTGGAATCCTACTATACATTTTGTTAAACCTTTTGGAAAAATATACAACAGTCTCCTCTTTTTTTCTTTTGAGAGCTCCAAACTCAGTTATATAGTAGGTGTGATATTTTGTGTCTCCCCATTTCCTCATGAAGAGATCACGGAGCTCTTCAATTATAGTGATTGAGTTGGTAGGCAACTCTCTGAACCATTTCCTTACATCCCCATCAAGGCTCTGAACAAATACCCTCATACATACATCTTTGACCTCAATGTTTTGATTGTCAGCATAACTTAGGAAAGCCTCCCAATGTTCCTTAGCAGTGGTTTCTCCCTGTCCATTGAATCTAGGAATATACTTTTGGTAATCACCTCCAGGCAATGCATGTAAAGGCTGGGGTAAAACTAATGGTGCATATCTGGCTGCAACCATCCGACCCATCATGTCTATGGGAGGATTTTGGGCTGCCATCTTTGGACTGACTGGTTTTGAAGAAGAAGCTTGACTAGAAATTGATTGCAAAGAACTTTTACCTAATTTCAGTTGAAAAAGAGGTATTTTACCAGGAGAGGAAGCTTTGGATTTTCTAAAGGATTGAGGATTAGTAAAGATTTCAAAAGAGCTATCAGGTATAGTAGGCTTAATCCAAGGTGAGGTTTCAGCTGAATGTAATGAAGCACCCAACTGATCAGGGTCACACAGGGCTGGTAAAGATTGAGATCTTCTGATTTTTCTTGTTGTTTTTAATATTTTTTCAGGGTCTGACACACCCAACTGCAAGGGTGAAGTAGGTTTGTTCCTGGTTCCAATTCCTTTAGTAGCCACTATGACAACTTTGGTGAAAAATTAGCCTTCAAAAGTGCTGGTTTAAGTCCACCTCTTAAAACCAGTAAAATAGATGAGTATCTCAGGGAAGATATGTCTTCAACTTCGTCCCTGGCAACAGCGCCAAACATGTTTGTGCCAGAAATTGTTTCTAAGGCCAGAGAAACAAGCCAACACAATCTCAAATAAAACTTGATAAAACAAAGCAGGTTTTAGGTTTTCTGGAAAGTTTTAGTGGTTGTAAACTTTTGGGGAAAGACAGGGAATACGCTGATGAGAAAAGTAATAACTAAATCATAAACAAAAGAAGACAAAGATGCATAATGCATTCAACAAGATCCAACAGAACACAGTATTAAAGTTCATTCATAAAAGACAAGCATCACCAGCATATAAACATAAACCAGCAATGAGTATATCAATTAAGCAACTAGACAAGCTGAACGATGAAGCCAACACAGAAACTGAAGGGCAAAAGTGTCATATATCTCATAATTTCATCATCAAATGCATACGAGAGTCATAATACTTAACTCATGAACAAGTCTGCAGACCTCCTGAAGCTATCCCAAAAATCGAACCCTCTCAATGACTTTCTAACCTCTCTAAATACTATTCTTTTCAAAATCAGTTAGGGATCTAACCCTAACTACCTCTTATCAGCTCGATGAGATAAAGTAAAATGTACAATATTACAAAACATGACATTTTCTAAAAATAGTAAACACTAACTAATATCTTTCTCAAAAAGATAACAAATAACTGATTGAACAACTGACTTATAAATCTTTTGTTGCCTTAGCCAGCAGAGCAATGCCATCTAATGCTTGATCTTTCTTCTTAGCTCTCCTTTGCTCCTGCTCCATGTCAGTTATCTTCTTGGTGAGCTCCTCATTTCTCTACTACAAGTCCTTGACTGTCTTCTCCAACTCTGTACAGTGCAAGTCAGTGGTTCCTTTTCTCTTTAGAACCTCTTTATATACTGCTATCAGCTCTTGACAATGCTCATTGACATCCTGAAGATCTTTTCTAAGCCTTCTGTTAGCCATCATCAGCCCCTCATTGATCTCTTGCATATAGTTCATCTGATGTCTGTACTGCTTAATAATTTTCTGCAAGTTTTCTTTATATGAATCAACTGACCTTCCTGTCGTGATCTCTTGTTCATAACTGGGCATCTCAGGTATGTCAAACCTCTTAAAAATGTTTGCATCCCTATTTAACAGGTCTGTGGAAACAACAAGAATATTAGGGTCTTTCATAATACCTGCTTGCGTAAGTATAAGTTCATCTTCATCTTCCCATTCTTGATCTTCAATAGGAGGTACTTCAGCTTTTTCTTTCTGCTGTTGCTTTAAAATTTCATTTCTTATTTCAAGAAATATGGCAAACAATTCAGAATCGGGCTTCCTTAACTCCTTTACTGACTGTGATGATCCTTTTACTTTTGCAGGATGAGAAGAGGAAGCTTTGGAAACTGTTTTTCCCTTGATTTTAATGTTCATTGTGTCAGATTCTGGTTCTTCACCTGAGGAAATATCTTTCAGGACAGTCACTTGCTTGGAATTCAGTTTAGGATTGAGCAGCTTCTTCATATTCCATCTTATCTTATTCGTTGTCCTGGTTTTAGGCCTGCAATATGGGGCTATCACTCCAAACTTTTTCTTCTTCTTCCTATTAGGTTTGATTGTTTTGATTTCTGAAGTGGAGAATTCTCTGCATGCTTCAGCCTTATCTTCAGTTTTATCAACAGGCTGATCTTCTTCTAGTAAATATCCCTCATCATCTGAGAGAATGGTGAGTGGACTTCTTTGCTGGGTCTGAAACTCCTCCTTAGGTGCAGCAACCTCTTCTGTAACTGCAGCTTTAACTTCCTTGGAAACCTCTGCTGGTATCAACTGCTTCCTAGGCTGCAATTTCTCTTCTGAAAACAATGAATACTTGCCTGTAATACCAGCTGAAAACACTTTGGGTTTACTGTCAACCTTTACATGCTCTGCTGCCTTCTCAACTTTGACATCTTCCTTGTCTTCAAGTTTAGCTTTCTGACCTAATTTTCTCATCAGTACCTTCCCTTTGTCTACTTGTTTTTTAGGCTACTGATCCTCCTATTTGTTTTGAAAGCCAGACCAAAAGATGAAAAAATCCCAGGTCTTTCCTTCATGCTGCAAAACAGTGCTAATAATCAACTTAATTAGCCCATGATGAAATATGGACTTAGAAGAATGGTCCATATGCCCTTTGACCCTGTTAGACATTTTCTGCAAGCTTTTGAATAAGAAGAATGGAAGGCTCATCTTGGACACCCCCACCGTATGTTGCAGAAATCTGAAGTGGTACTTAAATACATAAGCATAGCTGCCCTCGCAAGTAATATAACTCTGCAAAATTATGATTGGTTCAACCCATTCCTTTCTGAAATTTTCAATAAGGATGCCTTTACTCCAGTCTGGGGTGACATTTGGTAATACATATCTCTGAGGATCAAAGGTAAAGGGTAGCTTATTAAACCACATTTCCCCTTCATTCTTAACTCCTATATCCTCTGCAACCATCTGTACTGTCAATCTGAACTTCAAAGTATCAAACACCACCATGTCATCCTTGTAACCTTGTGCAAACCTACAGGAAACTTCAGCATTGTAACCATCTATTTTCTTGAAGAAGTCTAGCCAGCCAGCCTGTTGGAAAAGTTCAACACACCCAGGGAGTTTTTCAATCCAACCTATATCAGTAGGTTCAGCTTTGTTCAGCTTACCACTCTTCCCCGTTTGTCTTCAAAAGATGGAAACTGTATGGCTTCTAGGGTTCAATTGATAACCTCACAGGTGATGTTTCTTTTTTGAATCTCTCAGGTTTCAAAAACAGCTCTCCTTAATCTTCTCTGACTGCTCCTTTTTTTTTCTTAATACAGGATGGGTTTTATCACAAGTATAAGAGACTTAGATCATTTGAAGTATTCCAAACTCTTCACTGCAACTAATGACTATCATTCAATTTAATTGTTCTAATGGTTGTCCATTCCCAGCATGTATTCTTACCCCTATGTATTAATACCAAAATTAATCCTCAAACCCTTTTGGTATCACCTATCATGAATTTCAGCACAGTAAGACTTTGCAAATACGATATCAATTATTAGCTTCTCAGGTTAACTGAAGACTGCTTGTCTGTTGGATGAGAAAAACAGAACAATCTGCAAACTATTCACATTATGCTTCCTATAGCCTTAGTATCAAAAAATGAAACTAGGTCTCCCTGTAATCTTAGCCCTTCAATGCATTTGTCTCACTGTGTATAAGTATCAGATATTTTTGTGAAGTTTAAGTACTATAACATACACAGTTTTCAACCCACCCTCTTTCAAACCTCAACAAATGAATAATTCAATATAGAGGCTATTTTTCAGTCCTCCACTCAGCAGAGCATCTCAGAATGTCTTAGGCAATTATTTATTTGGCCAAAATTTCATTTAAAAGCACAATTTAACATTTCCCTCGATCAATTTTGATAGAACGAACTCCACCGAAAAAGCCCCAAATTTTTAGTTATATTGGCTTATCGTGGAATACCTTTTAATTGATCAACTGTAGATACTTTGAACCACTCTTCATGTTGTTTGAGTACCATCCTGAAAGATATAGGTGTCTTTTAGGGTCCAATTTAACTCCAGGTGTCAAGATGAAGAAGCCCTAGTTTTCTGTGGGACTATGAAAACCTCCACTAAGCTTTGCAACTGCAATCTTCATGTTTTTAGGCAGGCACCGTCATTCCATTAACTGCTCAGCTTTGGGAAAGAGATAAGAAGTAACTCTCCTCAGATTAAACTTGATTTAACCGACCATCTGTCGTGATAAGCTGCTTTATAATTCATGATGACCAGGCTCTTCTTCACGTTATGAAACCACCTATTCTCATGATGATTCCTGAGACAGCACGTAGCAAACTCTCCAAAACACGTGATTAGTCACTCATCATTCGAAAACATGCCAAATTTTTGCTAAAAAATCAGAGGAATTGAGAGTCGCGATATTCTTGTAGCGCTCCTTCATTATTTTTTTCCACTTGCCCTACAAGAATATCATTAACGCTATTTTATCGTTGTTTTACAACTTTTTGTCATTTTGCATGAAGTTTTAAAGTTGTTTGAGTAATGACTAAGCTCAGAATATGATTTGTGAGTCCATTATTTGATATGATGGCTTTAAAAAACCTCTTCAAAATGTAAAGGATGAAAAAATAAAGCAAAAATATAATGGCCAAGTTCAAAATTTCAACTAACAACCAAAAATTCTCCTAAAAGAAGCAAATAATCAAACTAAAGAAAATGAGTAACTTGAAATGAAAATGCAAATCAAACAAAATTAAAAGAAACAAATCACTGACTTAACACGGAGAAATGTCCTCTAGCAGGCCCATCATGTAAATCTATCATTACCTTTTTCGCATCTTCTTTCTCTAAGCATCTAAGAAGAACTCCATCATAATTCTTTCTGAATAATATTCCTTCAACAATTTGATATGAGGCTGATTTAAGACGCAGTGCTCTTCTTTGCTTAGGTAACAATACCTCCTGAAGGTAATGTACCAGGTCTTGATACCAGGAGTCCGGAGCTGTGAAAAGAGGACATACATCCATCAAATGTAACTCAGCTTCGTCTTCCCAGTCATGTTCTTCATTGTCTTTAACTTCAGTCATCAATTTGCACAATCCTTGCCCTTTAACTATGGAAGCTGGCTTGAATTCGAGGTCATACTCCTGTAGAGTTGTTACCTAGTTGCCCCTTCTTTCTCCTAACTCCTTTTGTACGAAAAGAGATCTCACAGCTGGGTGTGGAACGATTACCTTTGTCCGGTTCTTAACTATGTATGGCCTGAATTGTTTTACTGCTTTGAACATGACATAAGCTTGTTTATCCATGGCTGGGTAATTCAATTCGGCCCCTTGTAGACTAATGCTCATAAATGATATGGGGAACTCATCTCCCCCATCTTCCTTCTGGGTAAGCACAGCCGCTAGTGAATCATCAGATGTGAAAGTGTACAAAATAAAATCTTTCTCAAAATCTGGACTTTTGAGGGAAGGTGTGTGCGCGACAGCTGTCTTTATTCTACTAAATGTGTTCTTCTCTACATCAGTCCATTTGAATTGTACACTTTGCTTTACCATTTGCTGCAAAGGTTTAACAATTTGGGTGAAATCTGGCACAAACCTTCGCATGAAGTTTATTGTCCCCATAAATGACTGCATGCCCTTTTTATTATGGGGTAGGGGAATCTGTTCGATGGCTTTGATCCTTTCTGGGTCTATGGAGATCCCCTTCTTAGAAACCACATGAGTGAACAGGAACTTCTTGGGGTTTAGTGAGATACCATATTTTTTGCAGCATTCAAAAATATGCTTTAGATGAAATGCGTGTTCCTCTCTTTTCTTTCAAAATATCATGATGTCATCGAGGTATACTATAGCACTGCGGCCAATCAGACCGCAGAAAGCTATGTCCATAGCCCTCTGGAAAGTTTCTCCAGTGTTTATGAGTCCAAAGGGCATCCTTCTATAAGAAAAAGTTCCCCACCTAGTTCTGAACATCATTTCAAGTCTGTCTTCTTCAGCTACTAATACTTGATTGTAGCCTGAGAATCCATCTAATAAAGAGAATAGTTCAGAACCCGAAACCATTTGTAATATCTTCTCCATGGGTGGAACAGGATAATTGTCTTTATCTGAAGCACGATTTAAGTTTCTGAAATCCACACATAGCCTGATTTCTCTGGATTTATTCCTTACCAGAACTAGATTTGACACCCATTTCGAGTGTCTAACCTTGAAGATAATCCTAGCATCCAATAGTTTCTTGACTTCACTCTGGATTCAAGGTTCTAATTTTGGATGCATTTTCCTTAAATGCTGCTGAAACAGTTTGATTCCAAATCTGATGGGGATAACATGTTGGATAATATTGGTGTCATATGTCTTCAGATCTTCATACGTCCCAGCAAAAACATCTTTGTATTGTTTGAAAAGACTGATAAACTTATTCCTTTCACCTGGGGAACAACATTTTCCCAAACTCACATATTTGGGCTCCATTTCAGTCCCCAAATTAATCAACTCGAACTATAGAGATGAGCTATGAGTCTTCACATTCACTGGTCTTCTAAATTTCTCATTTAAATCAAACATTCGTTCTAAAGTCCTGACTCCTTTAGGAATGAAGTTATCGAATTTAAACTCAGCTTGATGGTCTTCATCATCAATAATTTCCCCTTTGAAAGTCTCGTCATTTGTCAAACATTCTATAATCTGCTGATCATCATCGAACACTCGTAGATTGGTTATATTGTCTGGAACTGAAGGCCTGAAAATAAATTCAACAGAGCACCGATTATTAGAAGGCACAAGCCTCGCAGCTGAGGTGGCCAACAAGTCAGCTGCTGCATTCTTAAGTCTTGGAATCGATACAATGTTAAATGCATGTAAACCTTTAAGTAAATCCCATACTTCATTTTGATAAGCTTTTAAATGAGGAGAAATGCAATGTATTTGATTTCGAATTTGCCTTACAATTATTTCAAAGTCCCCAAACACCTTCAGATTTTTTGCCTTTAATTCAATTTCCTTTCTTAATCCCTGAACTAATGCTTCATATTTAGCTATGTTATTGGTACATCCAAACTCTAAACTACATGCAAGAAAATGTTTGTTTTCCCTAGGGTCAATCAGGACACAGTTGGCTCTCGACCCTTCTAAAGTTTTAGAACCATCAAAGAAAAGTGTCCAAAAATCGCTAACTACTGTGTGAGAATTAACATCTACTTCTACTACTAAGTCTACTATTTTACAATCAATTTCATCAGCCTGTGAAAACCAAAGGAGATTAGGCTGAGTGTCTGATGTATCGCTGGCTTCTTCCGCTTGATAGTTTCCTGGTTCTAGCTCAATAAGGTAGTTTCCCAAAACAGAATCCACTGGTTCATTTTTACCTTCGAACTGAGTAACATTGTGTTTCATGTGGGGCTCCCTCAAAACTTTAATTTGATTTGGGCTTCCTTTGTATGGTAGCCACAGATGTGACCAGTTCGAGGCAAAATATCCATTCAGCTTTGCCGACCAATCTCTGCTCAAAACAAGTCCATAGGCTTCCGGTATGTCAGCCACCACGATATCGATGAATTGACATACCTTATCATTTGAAGATAAGCGAACAAGAACATCCTCCATTTCCCCAATTACTTTCACGTTCGTTCTATCCAACTGAACGACCCTCCAGGTAGATGGTTTAGGTTACCCATTTATCTCTTTGGAGACCGACAGTGGCATGACGTTGACTAATGCCCCCGAGTCTACCAGGCAGTTATGTACGTTGTGGTTGAAAATTTCAAACGTGAGGAGAAAAGGTGGATTCTTGCTTTTAGGCTTACCTCCCATACTTGCTTCACCAATTTCTTTTTCTTGGGGCTGATTGTCAGTGGGCAGCCTCTCCTTTGATACTTCAAGTGCTTTCAATAGCTTTTCTTTCTGATGCGGCACATTGCACATTTCGAATAATGAGATGTTTTCCCTTACCTTTTTTATATCCTCCACAATGTCATAATCCATCTTATGTTCTATGAGCTTCGATTTAACATTATTTATTTTTTCTTCATTGGGCTTAGTAAACACGTTGGTCTGTCTAGGATTTTGACTGGTGATGGTAAATTCTAGAAATTTATTAGTTGAGGAGTTGTTTTGAAATTTCTTAACATTCTTTTTGAAGTCTTTTGATCTTCGGGACCATAAGACTATTTTCCTTAAGCAACCCCTGGCTTCTCGTTGTTACGTTTGTTTCCAGGATGCCATCACGTCTCAGATCCTTTTCTTCATTGGCATCAAACAACGAAACATAGTTCCATAAAACCATGGCCTCATCCTCCTGTTTTTCTGTTGATTTATTGTTTTCTTTCCCTTCTTCATCATTGTCTTCAGTTAATTTGGAATCCAAAAGCTGATTCATGACAAACGTCATTGAATTTATCCATTGAGGACAATTCTTTTCAGAATGGGGTTGTTGGTGGAAAGTGCAAAAGTTATCCATTCCTACCTTTATTAAGTTCATAGATGTAGGGCTGTGCGGAGGAAGTTGGGATTGATTGTTATCTTCCCTTTTCTTGTAATAAGGCTTATAAAACTTTTGGGCTTCCTTGCCCTTTTCCAAGTCTATGATTTTGTTAGAGAGCTTCTGCATCATTTTTTCCATTCCCTCAAAATATGATAATTGCTCCTCCATAGGCTTAGTAAATAACAAAGCTTTCCTCCCAAAAAAAAATTCTCCTGACCGTTCGGGATAATCCTCGATGCTTTCTTTTTCGGTCCCTACCTTCTTCGCTTCTTCATAAGTCTCCGCTAGCATAGGTTTGGACTTCATTTTGGAAAACATCGCCAACTCGGGTCCCAGATCTGAGGTATAATATTCAATCAAGACCTTATCCGAGGGTTTGTTAGCTTCAAAAAAATTCTTGAGATAGGCTACGAATCTTTGGGTAAAACTATGCACCTTCTCTTTTCTTTCTTTCTTTAAGGCACACAGTCCTTTCATGAGAGCTGCAAGATTTTTTTGGGTTGCATACTTACTTCTAAAAATCCTTTCAAACGTATCCCAGTCTGGGATAGAGTTTGCAGGAAAACCGAAATACCATGATGCTGCTACTCCTTTAAGGGTGTGTGGGAAAAGTCTACAAACTACATCCTCATGCTCCCCAGCCATTAATCCTTCTACTACCAAATAAAAACTTTGTAAATGGTCATCTACTAGCATCTTCTCATTTGGATCAAACTTGGGCAACATCTTCTCAAAGGCTTGAGGTAAGTCATGCAACGGAGGTGTTAAGTTCAAGGGTGATCTGGCTTTCCAAGCAGGTGGTGGATTTGGTGGGTTGGGTGGCTGATTTACGTTTATGCCTACCATGAGTCTGGGTGGAGAGTGAGGTAGTGAATGAACAGGAGTACGAACAGGTGAACAGTAAGGTGTCTCTAGTCCCACTTGATTCAAAGGCTGAACCACCTCCTATAAGGCTGTTTCTACCAGTTCTTCCAAATCTCCAACCAACACTGAGTCTTCCAATATAGGACGGTCTCTCCTTTTATATTCTCTTCTGGGAAAATCAGGGACAATTGATAATCCTCCAATCTTCTTCACATATGCCCTAGTGTGTCTTCTCAGATCATTAACTACTTCGTTGTTCACAGAATACAAGTGCTCTCTACCCTTCTCTTCAGGAATTGGATTAGAAAAAAAACTGCTTTCTGAGCTATCACCGGTGGAATAATCTTGAGAAAACGGGTTTCCTCGGCCAGCCATGCACTGGCGGCCCTCCTTTTAGCGCCAGAAACTGTTGAGGCCTGGAAATTCGCAGGCAACAACAGCAAGGGATTCTCTCTACTCAACGTTCCCAACTAGCCCGTGACTATTTGGTGTAGGGAATCCATCCGGTTTGCAGTACAGCTACCGTAGGTCAAGTGACAAAAATAAAAGGTTTTACTGGTTGCGGCCCGGTCCACCGTGTATATTTTTGTAATTTTAGTTTTAAGTATGACGTGCAAGTGCCTAGCTAAAAATGCAGATTGATTAAGAATACGAGTAGTCACAATGTGATGTGCAGGTTCTTACCTCTCGTCTTAGACTCTCTTGCATCTGAATCACACACAGCAAGGAATTAAATCTAACTACCTATCCTATCCCTAGGGAGAAAGATTATTACTTATTAATGAGTAATGTATTTTGTGCATGCATTATGAAAAATCACAGATAGCTGATACTTCTTTCAAAACACATAAACATTTAAATATATTTGAACAACCAGATAGTTGATTGTTTATGAACAACATTCATTACTCATAGTGGAAATTCTCATAAAATAAACCAGAGATCATTCATACAAGAACATAGGTTCAAAGAGTTAGAACGATCTCACAGTTAATGGACACAAAGCTGAAAACGAAATAGTTCCTCTTCAACAAATCCATAGCATAACATTTGAACATTCCACCAAGCTTTCTCCAACATGCAAACTATAATTATCTATTCCAAAAGGAATTAGTTCTTCTTACAATATGTCTTCACCAATCTAACTGGGAAAAATTCCCTTTGCTTATCTAAATCTTCTATATTTATACAAAAAGAACCAAACTGTTGGGCTGCCCATGAATGATTCTTGGGCTCCCCAAAACCATTTAATCTCACAATTTTGTCCTTTGGTGATTGCTCATGATTTAGGCAATACGTTACATTTCGGATTTAATCTTATGAATACTTCATATAACGGGACCAGCTTAGTAACTGACGAGCCCTTTCCAAGCCTGGGCTTCTATTGCCACTGATTTTGCCTTGTCTTTTATTTGTCCTTTCTTAGATCCCGTTGATTCCAGAACAAACTCTGCTTATCACTTTTCAGCCAACTTTTCTCAGCTTTATCCTTCAGCTACGTCTCCTCGCAACAGTAATCTGAGGAATCTTCTGAGTTCATCTGCAGTTAAAACAAAATTCAACATTAATTAGGACTGCATATTTTCAACCATGCTAACAATAAAACTAATCAACAAAATGAGGCCTTGTACTGCGCTTTTGTCGCAAAACCCTTAACATGAATCAGAAACCACCGCCGCCCAAATAAAGGTTAAAAATTCACAAAATGGCGGGAAAAAACGTTATCGGCATCTTGAACTATTAAAACATCGGGAGGATAGTTCAAATAACATCCGCAATGGAGGGCTTCAGATGAACAACGAGTTCCACGGGACCATTAAGCCTATCGAAGTTTGAAAAACTAAACACTAAAGCATCGGGCGGCAACTCCTTGTCAGCGAACAGGGCGACATAACATCGGGAGGTTAGAGAATTATGCAGCCGCAATGGCGGAAGACGGAAATACTACGGACTCCGTGGCAAATAAAAACATATCGGCGAAAACCAACACAAAACATCAGCGAGCAGAGCAGTTATAATGGCAGACACTTAGTTTACCCAGGAGCCGTAATGGCGGAAGGAAATCAGACTACCACCCGCGATCAAAGTTATAAAACCTTCCGATATGGCGCAGAAAAATCGTGAAAACGTTAAGTGCTCGAAAAACTTAAAGTTGTACAGCGGTCCAAAAAACTTGTTTTATCTCCAAAACAATGGCTTCATAAAGGTCAAAAAACCACCGACTCAAGATTTATCCAACCTCCGATAGCACAAAGTAAGTCGAAATAATAACATCACAGCATTGGACAGTCAAAGCTATCCGTCAGAAAAATCATCGTTCAGCTTCTGCAACGGCGGCCCCGAAGGGAAATATGGCTCCGATGCATGGTTAAATGACTTCCGAACGACCAAACTAAAACGTTAAGTTCCAACAAACTTTCGGCCAAGCAGCGATGAAAAATCTTGTTTCACCTCCAAAACAGCGACGAAAACAATGAAATAAGATTCTGATATCAAAGAAAGAAATCGCAGATCAAACAAGCAACATTTGAAATCCAATCTTCAAATTCCACAGCTCAAATAGTTTCAGACATAAGCAATTTTCTGAAAAGCACGAAAACAATTGACCTCAAAACAATCCAAACATGTAGCAGAGGGGAAACAAAAATAGGGCTCATGGATCCAAACAATTTTAGGCAAGATAAAAGTTAAGAGGGTCCAAATTTTCAAAAATTTGGGAAAACAGTTGCAGCTGCAACAGGATTATACCACTCAAATAAATTCTCCTATATATATTAGGGATGGAGATCCTCGAAAACATTGGTTTGTATGTGAAGCAATATGGGAAGCTAATATTATTGCAAATGAGAATAGACAAATAACAATGCTTATAGGAGGTCTCCATGATAGAGAATTAAGTTGGTACATGGATTTCACTGAAAATGGTCCAAAGACAAAGCAATAAATTAAGAAGAACTTCCTAGAATTATTTTGAACCCAAGATAATAGACATCTGGCTACACAAAAGCTTAAGGCTATAACACAAAGAATTGGAGAAATTTTTCATGAATATGATAAAATATTCAAGGATTTCCTTAATCAATTTACAGCCAAGATGGAAGAATCCATCCTCATTGAATGGTTTATAGTTGGTGTACTACCTCAAATCCAGACAAAATTGACTATGTATGAATTCAACACGTATGATGATACTCTAAAAAGGGAACCAAAGGTCGAATCAAATACCGACCATTCAGGTGGGTCATTCGACTAACGAGTCGAAGAAAATCTCAAGTTGATGCAATGGTCATTACAATAGCTGGAATTAAGGCATAATGATTTATGGTGCACCAGCTGCTCGACCAAAGGTCACATGAAATATTCATGTTGATACAATAATCGTAGACCATCTTATGATGACAAAGGATCTTTTCTAAAAGAAAGGCGATACATGTAGGAAGAACCCCTACTCTTCCCCTAATAAACATGGCATGACAACTTCAGAACCAATTAGACATTGTACTTCTATGAAATTTGTGAAAGCCAATGTTGTCAAATTAAAATGGTGTGGAATCTGTCGAAAAACCCAACATAGCACAACTGACTATTTTAAAAACCTAAATACTGAGCATAACCAACATACAAGCCATTAGATGCATACAACGGAGAAAAATAATCAAAGACAACGGGAAGATAACGGACAGAATGATTACTGCAACAATGGAGGATATTGAGGCCAGGGAGGATATCGTGGTCAAGGACACTTCAATAATTATAATGGTAGTTGAGGCAAATTGAGATGTTATATTTTCTTTAGTGAAGAACATTTCAGTCTTAATTCTCCTTGGAAAGATAGAACATACCTCAAATTTTGTTCTAAATGTAGCATCAGAAAGCATTCTCTAGAGGATTTCCCCATCATTCTTGAAAAAATTCTGAATAAAAGGAATCTTAATATTTTATCTAGTGTTCCTAAGAATGACATGATTAAACATAAGAATATGCAAATCGTTACAAGGAAAGGAACGAAAATTGGTCATGACAACACACAAGTAACCAAGTTTCCAAGTAAGGAGTGTAATTACCCCCAAATTAATCAACAAAAATATATATTTAATGATACCTCAACAATTTTTCAAGAATTAACAAAAGAAAAGGATACTTAGGATTATAAAAATAAAACATTGAAACAATTATTGCAATTAATTACAAAAGAGGAAGGCGTTTCACACCTCATCGATCTTATGTACAACATAAACAAGGACACCTACAATGAAAGGATCCCCAAAAATATATGCATCTTAAGACACACAAAAAAATATCGATGTTGATCCTTTAGTCAATCTCGACATCGATGGGTATCACATCCCATGAGTCGTTCTCAACTTTGTATCACAAGAAAACATTTTGACAAAAGAAACATAAGAACAACTTATTGGTTGGTGGCCTTGGGAAAATGCATACCAGTTTTGGTCGGAACCTTGAAGAATCTGGTCGTAGAGCAAGGAAGGCCGTCACAAAAAAGGAGAAAAGTAAGTTGAATCCAGAAAATCGACATGTTTTGAGGAAACAACAAATGTAAGGGTGAGTTAAGTTAGACTAAATAGCCTATTTTGGTAATGGGCATGATTGTAACCTGGGTTGTTATTTCCTTTATTAATGTAACAATATTTATTGGGGTAGTTAGAACAACCAACTGACTATCAGTTGAGAACTAGTCTATGGTTGGAACAAGAATTGTAATATGTACATAGGGTCGATCCATGCTAAGTGCAAAAGACTCTCAATGTTTTTTATGATCACTAAATCCTTATGAGTGTGATATGCAAGTATTCATTGATTTGGTCAGAAAAGAGAGAAAGTGGTATGGTCGATCCATGAGCTATGTGTGGACGACCTTCCCAACTAGAGATATCGATATAGAGGTTGACAGAAAGAAGAAAGAAGTAAGCATAAATAAGAAGGAAGAAATAAGAAATAAATCATGAGAGCATGAGAAATATAGAGAAAATGCATCGATTGTAAAGAATATTTTGAGAGAAGTCTGCAAGCTGTGTGCGTGATCCACCCAACAACTGGCATGTTTTTGACTTCGACAGTTTCAACATTGACTTCGATAAGTCTGAACCTCAACACAATGTTGACAAGTTTTTCATCTCAACATGCATCGTCAACTCCAGCATCTCAACATGACTATGACATATTAGCTCTCTACCTTCTAGTTCTTTGTAATGGTTGAAATTTCGTACCATTCTAACTTATTTGTAACTGAATGTAATGGGTAGTCACCCAAGCATATCAACACCTTATGTAAGCATGTAAACTATTGTAAAATACAAGCAAGTAATAAAGTAGTAATCAAATAACAGATATTGGTTCAATTTCTTGCATTTTGTCTGTGTTTACTTTCTATCTGTGTAGTGTATTTCCTTCTTTACTTATTCTTTATATGCTTCTTCCATAACAGTACTCGATTTATTCAATCGAATTGTTGTCCTCCAATAGGAAGTCACTAACTGACTCAAACAAGTCAAGACAAGCTTCTTAGCCGACTCCGCCAAAGCCAAACTATCACAAGAAGCACTATCTAAAAGACAAAAGGGATCATAGCAGGTATCCCCCTACTGGGAAATGGTGTTATTATCACAATTCATCATGGCATGATACGTCAGAATGCAAAGCTTGAAAGAATTTTTTGGAAAAATTGTCGACATCTTATTGGTCTGATAACTCCCTGGTGGAATCCGACCCAGGTGCATTGACCCTTTTGGCTTCGATATTGAAAACTCTGGAAACCTCGAATATCATTGATGAGGAGGAACGAGAACATATGTTCCATACACATTAATGGGTTCTTAAAAATTCATTTCATCTGATTGCGGATAATGGTAGCCAAAAGAATTTTGTTTCTTAAGATCTTGTGAAGAGACTTGGTCTTGTCACCTCTCCACATCCTCGGCCTTATAATATTGGTTGGAGGAAGGATGTATATGAACTAAGGATCAAACAACAATGAAAACTCACCTACTTCATTAAGCTCTTTGAAGATGAAGCACTTTGTGACATGGCACCACTTTACATAGTCGACGACCTGTTTGGGAAACCTTACCTATGGGATTGACATGGAAGTTATCAATTATGACCTTAGAAGGTGATTGTCAAAACTTGGAATCAATGATACAACATACAAGAGTGACGACCTACATCAACAGTTACTATGATATATTCTAAACAAACAAAGAATCTTATCAACCATGTTCGGAAATTCACATTGATTGTGATAAAGTCTCAACATTCCAGGAAGGCTGCATCAACCAGTTGATTCACTGACCTGCGCAGCTCCTGACAATAGAAATAGATCAACCACGTTCTTGAGGAATACTGGAACATATTTCAAGAGCCAAATGAAGTACCTCTACATTGTAAGGTAAAACACTGCATTGAAATTGTTCCTGGTTCTTCATTACCTAAGGCATATGTTTATAGAAGATTCATTCTCAGAAATGAAGACATCCACAGATAAATCCAGGATTTGATCAACAAAGGTCACATCCGACCTAGCTCCTCTCCTTGTGGATGTCTAGTCATCCTCGTTCCAAATAAATATGGGACTTGGTGTATGTGCATCGACTATCGGGCTCTAAACAAAATTTTGGTAAAGAATAGATACCCTCTTCCGAGGATAGACGAACTCATAGTCTATCTCAAAGGTGCTAAATTCTTTATGAAGCTCGACCTCAAGTATGGATATCATCAAATTCCAATCGATTCCATCGATGTATGGAAAACTGCTATCAAAACCAAGGAAGGATTGTTTGAATGGTTAGTCATGCCTTTCAGTTTAACCAATCAACTTGCAACCTTCATGAGATATATGGATGACCTTCAATGAACTTTCATTGGCTAGTGTGTCATTTTCTATCTCAACGATATTTTGATTTTCAGTTGATCATGGGAAGAACATGTCAAACAAATTCAACAAGTATTCAACACTCTCTAGAAATATAGACTATATCTGATCATGGACAAATGTTGATTTGCAATGAACAACATCAAATATTTGGTGTATGTAATTGAATTTGCAGGCATTCATGTCGGCCCAGAAAAAGTACAGATCCTCAAATATTGGCCCATTCCTCAAAACATTCATAAAATATGAAGTTTTATTGGTTTGGCAAATTTTTATCAACGATTCATACTCGGCTTAGTCATATAGCTTGGCCCTTGAATCAGTTGATTAATGGAAATGGGAAAATTGTCTTCAAATGGAAATCAACACAACAACAAGATTTTGAGCAACTCAAAAACAAGCTTTGTACTGCACCAATACTTGTGTTACCTGATTTGCATCAACAATTTGATATTGAGATAGATGCATAGGACTATGTTTTAGGAGCAGTGATCACTTAGTCTGGTCACCCAGCCACTTTTCATTCTGAAACTTTCAATGACATTGTTAGAAGGTATTCAACTTATGAGAAGGAATTGTATGCCATTGTACAAGACCTTAAGCAATGGAGAAATTACATACTTGGGAAGGAAACGATCATCCTCACTGACCACAATCCCTTACAGTTTGCCCCTTCCCAGTCGAAATTACAGACAACTCGAAAAATCAAGTGGATTAATTACCTACAACAATTTCAGTTGGTAATTAAGTATCATAAAGGTAAATCCAATGTCGCTACCGATTGTCTCAGTAGGACACCCATTACTCTACTTTTCATGGTGATGAGTATGTAGGGTTATGACACCTCCACTTGGTCGCAATTGTATTTGGCATACTATGACTTCTCCGCAATTTATCAACAACTTCAGACCGATATGCTTTCCAATACCAACTACTTCCTGAAAGACACCTTGTTATGAAACCTTGGACAACTTTGTGTACTGACCGGTGAGCATTGAAAACAACTCATTTGGGACACGCAATACAACAAGACTACATGACATTTTGGATTAGTAAAGACTCTTGTTATCCTCCAAAAGTATTTGCATTGTCCTTCACTTAAATCTAACATCAATAGGTACATTTGATAACGTGTGGCTTGTTCCATTTCTAAACCCTTGAATCGATGACAATGACTCTATATGACTTTGTCAATTCCTATTCGACCATGGGAATCTATTTCTATGGAATACCTAGCAGGATATCCTACTACCAAACATTAACATGACGTGATCTTAGTAGTATTCGATAGATTTTCCAAGATGGTTGTCCTCATTCCATGCAAAAAGACTATGATAGAACAACAGAATTCTCAACTCTTCTTCGAACATGTTTGGAAACACTATGGCATTCCAATGACCATTATTTTCGATAGATATGTCAGGTTTGTCAACATCTTTTGGAATATTCTCTGACAAAATATCGACACGATACCTTCTTTGTCAACAACTTTCCATCCTCAGATAGAAGGACAGACAGAAGTTTTGAATCGCTTGGTAGTACAACTACTTCGCATGTACAACCACAAGCATCATCAGACGTGGGATGAAAGTATTCCATACATACAACACACTTACAATCATGCTTAGCACAACACTACGGGAAAGATTCCATTCGATATCTATTATGGATTTCAACCCTTTCCGCCCATAGAATTGATTAGTTCATCAACATAGTCGAATGACACCGACTTTGAAGGATGAGAAGTTGAAAAATCATTGAAGTTTCGAGACCAAATATACTACATTTAGAAGCAAGCACAAGAAATTTTGGATCAAGCTAATGCAAAAGCTAAGTCCCGACATGATCAACATCATACTCCTCATTCATTCCAAATTGGGGATCAGGTAACGGTTACATCTAAAGAAGGAATTCTTCACTAGTCCATATATAAAGTTGAAACCTTTTTGATATGGTATTTATAGAATCCTTAAGAAAATTGGAGAAAATTATTTTCAGCTCGACATTCCTTCATGCTTGGGTCTGCATCCAGTGTTCAGTGTGGATCTACTGTGACCATACCATGCACCCTTGTTGGAATAGAATGACTTGCAAACAATAGAACCTGAAGATATCCATCCAAATGTTCAGGATCCTCTTCCTTAAGACACCATCATGGGATGAAGCATACGCCATACAAGGGTAAATTCCATTCCCTTGTTTCAAGTGGCTAAATCTAGACAACTCATAGCCCAAGGAAAGCGGTACTCTACTACTGAACTCACCAACAAGTTTGCTCACCTGAACGAGCAAACAATGGGGACCATTATTTTGTAAGGAAGGAGGAATTATCAACCCAACAGTTGGCATGTTGTTAAATTCGACAGGTTTATCATCAACTTAGACAAGTCTAAACCTCGACACAACCTCGACAAGTTTCATGTCTCGACATGCATCATCGAATCCAACATCACGACACAAGTATGGTAAATTATCTCTCTGTCTTCCAATCGTCTATAACAGTTGAAATTCCGTACTATTCTAACTTCTTTGTAACTAAATGTAATGGGTAGTCACCCAATCATATCAACACCTTATATAAGCATGTACACTATTGTAAATTACAAGAAACTAATAGAGTAGTAATCACATAACAAAGGTTGGTTTGAATTCTTGCATTTTGTCTATGTGTTTACTTTATGTATGTGTAGTGTATTTCCCGCTTTACTTATTCTTTATATGCTTCCGCCATAACAGTTCTTGATTCATTCAGTCGAATTATTGTCCTCCAACGTGCATGTGGGAACCCAGATCCATGCGCATACCAAAAGCGTTCCAAATATTACTCATGACAGATGAAGAGCTCTTTTGTGGTTTTTCCCATATGAGTTTCCATGTTAAATATCTGTGTCTTTGATGTCTGTATGTATTGTGCTTGAACCTTTATGAGTTTGTCGCACTTATACTGTGGAATTTCGACAATAATTATGGTTTAGATGTGTATGATTTATATATATCATGCATGTATCGATGGTTCTATATATTTTTATATGTTGTGAATGTGTCGAAGGATTGAACTTCTTTCTTGCTATGTCGATGGTAATATACCCCTCTGTTTCAGTCGAACAACTTGTTAATGTTGAAATGAAGAAATTCCCTTCCACAACTGCAGAAATTTGGTTCTTGTAGTCCCCATAGATATCTTGGGTGAGACCTCACTTGTATCACAGGTGTTATCGATGGAGTTACACTATGTCAGGTCAATATCTTGGGATTTGTTGAATTAATAAGGAAATCTGAACGTGGGCCAAATGAATCGAAGCCATTGTATCAGTTTCATTTCCTGTACATGGACCATTATGAAGGGGACATGTTTTGGAACCCAACGAAACCAAATATTAAAGATTGGGTGGATTACAGAGAAAGAGAGTTTTTATAGGGAGAAAGTGAAGGATCGTGACTGAATCCAACATAATGGTTAGAAAGATATATTTACTCAGATATTCACAAAATTTTCTTTAGTTCATTTCCCATTATGTTGCATGAATGGTTGTCGAAGCTAGCGAATTAGAGGAAAAAAATTTAAGGAGGAGAACCCACTGAGTGGACTCCTCAGCTAATCCAACGGTTGGAAAGAGTTAGTAATCCTATATCTAGGGATGTTGAATTTTGGTTTGATAGAATATTGGAGGGATATATTATTGAGATTGCAGTCAACATGATAAGATCATACAATGATACATAAAGAGAGTTCTTCCAAGAACCTAGAGATCATTACTTGAGATCTTTAAAGTTGTGGATAAAGATGATGGTCTGTGAGAAAGGGATCCTGAGGATGGAATCCGACGTGTAAATCATTGTGCGTGGAGAGCCCGGGTAATGTTGCAAGAAAGGCATGAACAAGATCGGCCAGAGTGAGTTGATATGTTTTATGTCAATAGCAAGAAGGAGCAAGAGGGTGGATTTCATATGTTCTGACAATTATGTTCATCTGCATTCTTCATTATGCTTTGATATACACTCTTCTTTTGAAACAAATCATTCTGAATATCGAACACAGATCACTCCTGAGAATCAAAATTCAAACTGAAATATTATGTACCAATGGCCCATTGGGATATGGAGTCTTTTCCTATAATTAACTAACTCAGCGGTATTTATAATTGTGTTAGGCTACTAACAACCTTAGCAAACAAAAAGTTGTTTGAGGAAACGCCCTTTGACAAGGCCTCCAACAACATCATGTCCTTCAAGGTTTTGCAAAATGAAAGTATTATTACTCAAAGATTCTAAAATTAAAAATGGTCCAAACCATAAATTATTGAGCTTACCATGATTTGTGTTATCTTCCCTCTAAGCATCCCATCTTAAAACCAAATCACCTGGAGAGAAATTATCCTCTTTGCTCTCTTATCAAAAATTTATTTTACTCTGTATCGATGCACATAAGTCCTTTCCATTAATGATTATCTATCATGTTGTGCCTCTATAAACTAGTATATTGTCCCCTGAACTGCATTGGGTTCTTCAACCTCATCCTGCAAAAATATTGAAGACTATCAATCCAATCTTGATAGGAAAAACTACATTAGTCCCATACACTAGTTGGAAAGGAGAAGTACCTATGCATTTTTTAGTACTAATCCTATCTACCCATAGTGCATAGTTTATCCTTGTTTCCCATGTTCTTTTATTTTCTGACAACATGTTTTTAATTATATTAATGAGACTTTTGTTTGTAGATTATGCGAGGTCATTTCCTTGTAAATAATAAGGTGTATAATGTCTAAGAATTGAATTATACCTTTGGCATAAATGAACATTTGAGAAGACTTAAAGGCAAGGGAATTATTAGTTAGTAATTTACGTGGACATCTTGCAAAAATATATTCTTCCAAGAAGTTAATGGTTACCTTATCAGTCACATTCCTAGTTGGAATGGCTTCCACCCAATTGGTGAAGAAACATGTTGCTGTCATAATCCACTTATGCTTCCTATTGGATGAAGGATGAATATTTCCAATAAAATATAATTCCCATTGCTAAAAAGGGACATCAACCACAATAGATTTCAGTGGTAACGGTAGAAATTTCCATCTTCCAGCAAACTGTTGGCATTCTGTGCAGGGTCTAACTTTGGCAAACATGTCATAAAACAAGGATGGACAATAATATCCTGCCCTTAGGATTTTGAAAGTTGTTGTTTTCCAATAGCGGTGACTTCCAAAAGCTCCACTATGTAGGTATTCCATGACTATATCAGCTTCATCCTCATCAATGCATCTTAACATCACACCCCTTATATATTTCCAAAACAAATTTTGGTTCACAACACAATATTTTTGAGCTTTCAACTTCAAAGATCTAATTTTTTTCCTATCAAAAGCAGGTGGACACTGAAAATTTAATAGGAAAAACACAATATCCTTATACCAAGATGATGCATAATACTTCTCCATAATATGTGAATTTTCATCATTTCCCTATGTCTCATCAATAGTAGACTAATTTAAAACTATATTCAATCCAAACACTTTGTAATTAGAATCAACAATCAATTTAGCCAAACCTTGGCCTTTTATTAATTTTGTTAGTTTTATTTCAACATCATATTCAATCAGTTTAGCTATCCACTTACCCCTCTTACCTTCATTGTCAAGCTTGACCAAGATATCCTTTACAACACTGCTCGACACATATGCAACTATATTTGATTGTGGAACATAAAGTATGAATGATTTCAAGGCTTTTATTAAAGCATAGGCATGTTTCTCTATAATATCATACTTTAATCCAACATCTCTTAGGTCCTTGATGAAAAATACAACAGGTTGTTCATAACCATCATTATTTCTCTATAACAATGCTACAACAATAGTATCCTCAAAGAAAAAAGAGAACGTTAAAAATTATTTTGAGTAATCAAGGATCATAAGGGCAGGAGCTTCAATTTAATCCTGTTTGATTTTCTCAAAAGAATTTTTAGCCTCTTGATTCCATTTAAATTCAACATCCTTTCTCAGCATGACTGTAATATGTTTGATGATTTCATCAAAGTTAGAAACAAATCTTCTGAAAATTTGATCTTACCTAAGAATGATTGAATCCCCTTTTTATTCATGGGAAGATTAATTTTTTAGTATTGTTGCCACCCTGTCTTTATGGATCTTTACCCCTTGCTGAGAAACAATATGTCCAAGGATTCTACCCTCTTGCATTGCAAAAATTGATTTTTTGGGGTTGAGAGAGAGACCATATCTTCTGCACTTCAAAAATGTTTGCTTAATATGCTTGAGGTGCTCTTCATCTAACTTGGAAAATATTGTGATGTCATCCAAGTAGATAACAATAAAATTCTCTTTCTCCCATATGAAAGCTATATCCATATCACTTTGAAATGTTTCCCCTGTATTCATCAAACCAAAGGGAATATTGGTGTACATGAATGTTCCCCAAGGTGTCACAAAAATGCTCTTCTCCTTATCTTCCTCGTGAACAAAAATCTGGTTAAAACCAGAGAAATCCATCAATCATGGAAATTTGTTGTGCTCTAACCACTTTTCACAGAATTTGGTTCATCTTTGGGAAAGGATAATTGTCCTTAAGAGAGCACCTATTCAAATTTTAAAAATCAACACAAATCCTGATTTCACCAATTTTTTCCTCGCGGGAACAAGGTTAGCAACCCAAGTGAAAAATATTAAAGGGACAATGATTTTAGCATCAAGTAATTTTTTCAGCTCCTTTTCAATGATATTCAATAACATTGGGATGACTTGTCTTAGTTTTTCCTAAATGATTTTGTAGCAGGCTTCAAAGGTGTTTTATGTTGGACTATATTTCTATCCAAGGTTTTCAAGTCCTCATAAGACCCAGAAAATACACCAACAAATTCTTTCATTAAAAATCCACATACCTATTACATTGTTCATATGATAACTTCACAACTTCACCAATAAATCTCTTGACAACTTCACTAAATTTGGATCATATTTTGTACCAATATCACAATTTATTGTGATGTCTTGTATAGGATGGGATAAAGGATTCTAGAGTGTATCATGGTTGCTAAACAATCTTTCCAAAGGGAACATACTTTATTTACCTTTGAGTTCAATAATATTATGACCAACAACTGTGTTTGAAATATTTGAATTTTGTAACTCTTCAACCTCCTCATCTTGATCAATATATCCTCGTAAAAACTCACAAACTAAATTTAAAACATGTTGATTTCTAAATAATCCTTAAACACCTGTCAATGTTTGATGTTGTTTGGGACTAAGGGTCTATGTCTAACTTCCACAACATATTTGAGTTGAGGCTCAATAGGTACCTTGAAACAGTTGACAACCAATACTAAAGAGTTTGTGGTTTCATTAAAATTCCTAGCAATAAAAGAAGTATTGAAAGCCAAGAAAAAGATTTCAAATAAATCTTGAACTTTATTTCGATAAGACCATATAATTTTTTATGTTTGGTTTAATATAAATTCCTAACCTACTGGATAATCAATTCCGATTCTCCAGAAACAACCAATTCCTGAATATTCATGTCCTTTGTTGCTCTCAAACCCAAGACTAGTGCTTCATATTTAGCTATATTGTTAGTTGTCTCAATTTCATGTTTATACATTAGAGTGATCACTTCATTAAGAGTAGAAACAAGGAAAATAGATGCACCAACACCCTCTTTAGAAGACGTGCCATCAAAATACATCCTCCAAAACTTATCTTTAATTTGAGTGGGTTTTTATTTTTGAACTTCCTTCTCCACTCGTACTGAACCTAAGGTCATTTAGCTGTAGGACATATGACACGAAGTCTTCTTGAATAGAAAAGGTCGGGTGATTGGTTGGGTTGTCATTATCACTAACAATATATTCCAGTTGAACCTCCATATATAACCGCCTTTATTATCCTCCAAAAACGAGGATGGTAGCATAGGTTAAGCCCATTTGTAAGCTTACTCCCAAATTTTTGGTCCATGACCTTGAAATCAACATACCAAATTTGGGAAGGATATCTGCTACAACTATGTCCATAATGATGTTTTTCATTGGAAGTTGGGTCAAACTGACAACTATATATTTAATTAAACCTAAGCACTTTACAACTTTAGAATCAAAAGAATATATATCATGAAAGGGCTTGATTACACCCAGTCCTAGGGCTTCCATGAGCACTTTAGGAATTAGGTTGTGTGGTGCTCTTCAATATTGTTGGTCACTGGGCAGACCCAGGTTTACTATAATGTACCAACAACACCCCTAGCTCACTGGCCCTTTCGGCAACAGACCGTGGAGCGGCCTGAAGTCTCACCCGAAGTGATCCTAATGTGTTGGCCAAAGACTCAAGTGTCTCGACCAGGTTCTGTATAGCATCCTATGTGCGCCTCATAGTTTCCTCTTACTCGCGATGACTCTAACCTTTATCGCATCGCCGCATCCTGGGCAACACGTAACTCTCTCCTACGCTCGATCATCAATCTACAGTACCGCGCACCACAGCTCCTCTGTTGGTGCGATATCACCTCCCTGCGATATCCTACCGTTGCGGCTCAACGTACTTAGCGTACTGGTGTTCCACTTACAGGACTCAACACTCAAGTCTGTTTTACACTGCGACTCTTAACTGTCTTGAGTGAAACTTAGACAAACTTTTATACAGAATACTTAAGACTTCAACTTGCATTTATCCTTTATATGCTGTGAATTGAATAACACATACATACATTTACTGTAAGCGAAGTTTGCATAATGAATGACAGATATAACAAGTAAATACAATCACATAACGCTCTGATTTTACGTGGTTCACTTTCAGGGTAGAAGCTACGTCCACAGAACTGTGTTTCTATATTATAACTTGAGAGAGGTACACAGTTCTGCTGCACCACATATGTAGTTAGAGATCTTCTGGGTAACTCCGCACACAGCCTGGAGCCCTTCTCTCTTAGATCTCTTCTCTATATTGCCTTCTTACAATATACTCTCACTCTCTTCTCTCTCTCTCTCTCTCTCTCTCTCTCTCTCTCTCTCTCTCTCTCTCAATCCCTATGGATTGTTACAATACAAAATAACAGTGAGCTAATAGACTACTGGACTCTCAGACTCGCTGATGTCTGAATAGCTACAGGTTACCCTAATAGCTCCAGAAGGACTGACTAGCTAACCTTTTTCAATACAAAATACATCCCTTTATAGGCGGCCCGAAGGTCTCACCATTACAACACTGTGGGCCTGTCCCAACAGTAACCCAAATCCCTAACTAGTGACAGTCGGCATATCTGTACTTGGGGTAGCTGCTTTCCGTCACACCACTGCTCTCTGCAGTCTTCCATGCTTCCCGGCGCTGACCATGGGTACTATGCACCGCTTCCCGTCTTTTGTCCTTCATCTTCAATACCTCGGCCTCGTCGGTCCTTTTCCTTTATGAGGGTAGCTGAGCCCTCCTATCTTCGCCACTGCCTTCAATGCAGTGGTTGAGCTCTCTCTTCTCGGCCACTCAAGTACTGGCGTCTTTCTTTACTTCGCTGCCTCGGTATTCATAGTTTCTGGCTCTGCTCTGCAGCTAGAAACATGCTACGGCGTCGTATCTTTATCTTATCTCTTTTTCTTCGCAAAAACTGTCTATCCGCCTAAATGGCATCTTTTCCTGTAGTTGAGAGACTCTGCTCCAACAGTCCCCTAACACTTACTTGTGACTCGTCCCCGATCCACTACCAGCGGGCTTCTCCTACTGTAGCTTCTCCTTGGCTTCCTACGAAGTGCGTTGAAGCTTGTCCCGAAGTCCTGCAACTTCGTTCTGCATAGTTGCGACACGCTCTTGTGCCGAGTCAAGTATAGCTTTACTAATACCTGAGTCTTCTGCTACATCAATTTCATTTCTGGTGGCAGTGAACTCCCCAACTTTCTGCTCAACCACATCGACTAGCTCTATGATTTGTTCATGATATCGTTGAAGTAGGTCATTGATGTGTATCTCCTTTGCTCTCAACCGCTGCGCTTCCTGCTGCAAGCGGTTCATCTCCATCGTCTTTCTCATCTTCTGAAGAGCTACTAAGCTCTTGATTTATTCCTTCATTGCTGATATGGTATTCTCTATCTGCTGAATACTTTGCTGGATTTCTACTTTCTCGGGAGGCTCATCTAACTCCGACCATGTGTTCGTCGGATCAGCTAGCACCGACAGTGCATCGTCTATGCGAGATTTCATCTGCACGGAAGTGAGTCAAAAGGCCTCTACTCTGGCTTCCTTGTCTGCCTAGGGGGTGCCCGGTGGTCTAGCCTCAAGCTCAGCAATCTGTGCTTTGTGGTATTCCTCCATATTGGCCACTGTTTCTTCCATCCTAATTATTGTTTCCTCCATAGCCTTTGCTCTGTCTGCAACTCTTCTTACCTTCTGCGGGAGAGGCAAGGCGAACTCAATATTACATTGGGGTAACTCCAATGCGATGCTCTGTAAGACTTGAGAGAGATTCTGTTATCTTTCTTCGTATGTTCTTAACTCGTCTGCCTTTTTCTGATAGCTAGTGGTGAGTGCTACATTCTTTTGTTTCAGCTGTGTGTTTTGTTTATAAGTCACGATCTCTCTACCTCTGAGCTCTACGCTTAGCTGCTGCTGGATCATCTGTAACTGATCAATGTGGAACTCTGTGAGGTTAACCTCGACAAGTTGCCTAATCTATAACGGTACATCCATCATTGACGCAGGGAATCGGATACTCCCTGGTGGTATCAAGACTGTATTGATGCGATCAGTTGCCAAGATTTCCTTGTGGGAAATCGACTATGTTGAGCTTTCTCCTACGGTCGCCTTTACTGGCGGAACCTGTATCATGGCAGTCTTCTCAGTAATTGCTTTTAAGTCCAGAATCCGCTTCTCTACCACACTCTATATCTTTGCCTGCGATGTTTGCATCGCCTCAAATGAGTCCTTCAACGTGTCATGCATTCTTGTTGCAATCGGTTCATAATCATCCTCTATCAGTGCAGTCTTCGAAGGTGGTTTTGTGGCTTTGTGATTTTTCTTCTTCTGTGCCTCTGGTGTCTCTTCTTCTCCATCCTTTTTTGTATGTGCCTCTGGTGGCACTTGCTGTGAATATTTCCTCTTTTCTCCTGGTAGTGGCACTTGTGTTGTATCTTGCGTCTAGATCTCCACTTTGTCCTTCCCTTTGTCCGATGGGTCTGTCTGTGCGGTACCTGAGGGTAGGGGTGTGGTATCTTCTAACACTTGCTTCCAATTGTCATCAAAGTCTTTGATGACATCCTCGACATCCTTCGTTGTCATCCTGAACGAACCATTAGCCCAATCGTCCCTTTTAGCCCTTTTTGGCCTCAGGTAAATTCTATGGCGGTCCACCATAAAATCAAGCCGATCATCATATGTGTCCACGATCTCCTTGCTGATCTATGGTGTTTCTTGGAGGACGTTCCTCAGCAGCCTATAGTATTCATAGAATACTATCGCATTGACCTTTTTCTTGGCTGGGCTGCTAGTCTCCCATAAGTTTGTGTAGCGCGCACCTCTGGGCTTGCCACTCGCTAGCTGTCGAAATTGGGTATGGGGCGGCTCCTTCCACCCGACGAATGCACAGAGTATCAGCAACCATGAGAAATGGAAGGGGTGGCTTGCCTCATCTTGAACTTGCAAACAATCTTGTTGAAACATATTTAACAAAAATAAAGACCAATTGAACTGTTCCCCCTCTGCAACTTGTATGGCCAGGTTAATTACTGATCCTGTGACTTCCTTTGGGAGAACCTTGGTTAACATTCTACCTGCAAGCAGACTAGCTATAAATCTGAGTGTATTGTTTGTTAAGCTTGTGATGGTGTAAGCCCGACCTCCTCTATGTAGTTTATACTTGGTGACTAGGGCTGGTGATAGCTTGGAATCCTTGGTCTTTCCTATTATATTTGTCTTTGAGTCTTAACCAGTCTTGGACAGCCCGGTGATGCGGTGTATCAGGTCGATGTTCAGGTCGACCTTGTTACCAAGCCAGAGGTAACCCCCATGTACGCATGAAAGTAGGATGCGCACCATGGCATTAACCTCTGTGCCTCGTCCAAAATGTGGTATTCTTAACAGATTGAGTAGGCCTGAGCGCTCAAGAATCTGGACATGTTCCATGGGAACATATTCATCTGCACCTGTCCTTGGGTTCTTCTAAATCGTAAGATACTGATCCGGCCGAAACTGAGGATATGTCTTACTATCTCCCAGGTTATAATCTACAAAACAGCGGCATATCCTAATAGATCTCCATCTTCCTTTACTCGAGAATCAATCTGTGGTATAGGAACAGGAAACTTACCACTCTTAGGAATTTTTACCTCTGGTGCACCATCAACTCATGGCATGATGTAGTCTGTTGCGTTATGAACTTCTTCCTCCAGCTACAGACTGGATTCTTCTTTTAATTGACCTTGGCTCCTCATCCTTGGCAACTGTCCGGTCTGTGATGAACTTGGCGTGACACCCTTAAGCGGCGTCGTCATGGCAGCTGTAAGGCCACCACGTTCGAATCTTTCCAAAATGTCTTCTATGGGTTCTTCCTCAGAAAGAACCCACTTGATGTTATACTTTGGATTGGCAATGGCTATAAACTATGGAAATCACAGCACTCTGTAACAGAATTAGCTCTGCACAGGGAAAACTTAACAATGCACTCTATAGCTCTTGGATCTTTGCAAATGTAACCCTCCCGAATGAATAATTTTTTCTTTTATGCCGAAGGCGATAATCCCGGACGCAACGGTCATCTAGGCTGAACTCGTCGGTCGTATTAATTTCTTGGACAAGACCACACCTGTCATCCTGATCCTCAATAAATGCTGAAATTCAATCAATTTCCCTCGAAGCGTGTGTATGCAGGCGCCGGTCTCGTCGAAGATTTTCCAAATCTGGACAATTGATTATGATGTGCCCAGATCTACGGTAAGATATACCATTCATTTCTTCATTAACTTCCTGTCAGAAGGCGATTTGACTAGCCTTCTATCTCGTTGCAAACTAGGTACGTGGTACGGAGAAACATCGCGCTGCTGCGATGCAACACCGACACTGCATCACTTGCTCAAAACAAACTTAAGCGGTTTTTTTTTTTCGACTTGCGCAAAATGAACCGTCCTAATTTGATTCCTGATACTTAGAATACCTACCGGTGTAGACTAATTCCTGGTACGATGCCTCCTTTCAACTACACTGGACATCTGCACTGCTTGTGACTCTGAGTTAGGGCTGAGAGGTGGAGTGGTTGTCACTATAGAGCTTAAGCCTACTACCATTGATCATCATGGGAAGAAGCTCCCCATTCAGTTTGCTGAGCTGAACGAATCCTCCCTCTGTGACTTACTGTATCTGATACGGCCCCAACAAATGCGTCTTGAACTTCCCTGGAAATTTAATAAATTTACTGTCATAGAGGAGTACTAGGTCTTCTATCTGAAGAGTCTTACTCTTAATGTGTCTGTCATGCCAATATTTTTCTCATTCCTTCTACACTTTCTGATGGAATCCGGCGATGAATCTGTCTTCCTCTAAGGCAAGCAGTTGTTCTAGCCTTTCCTGCACCGTGTCTGTATCAGCCATTCCAGTGATCTAAGCAATTCTTAAACTGGGAAGAATATACTCCATAGGCATAAAAGCATCCTATCCATACACCAAGCTGAAAGGTGTCTGTCCTGTAATTTTCTTGCATGTAGTCCTATACGCCCATAATACAGCGTTAACTCTAAGGTCCCAATCATTCCTTTGGCTGTTGCAGATCTTAGTAAGAGCATTTTATAAAATCTTGTTAAAGGCCTCCACCGTACCATTAGCTTGTGGGTGGTAGGGAGTGCTCTTATGGTGCTATGTCTGGAATTCTTCTGTCAAGGCCTCAATGGTGCGATTCAAGAAGTGTGTGCCTTGATCGCTCATCAAAATTACTGGGCATCCAAATCTAGTGATGATGTTTTCAAAAATGAACTGTGCGGCTATAGCAGCATCACAATTTCTTACTGCTTTGGCCTCTTCCCACCTGGTGAGGTACTCTATTCCAGTGATGATATATCTCGCACCAGTTCGTTTTCCTGGTGGGTTGATAGGACCCACAAAGTCTATAGCCCACTTGTCAAATGCGCGCAACATAATCTGCGGTCGCAGTGGCATTTCATCTCGTCGTGAAGGTTTTCCTACCCTCTGGCAGATATCGCAGCATCTACAAAATTCCTTAGTGTCTTTGTGTAACGTAGGCCACCATAATCCTGCAGCTAGGATTTTCTGCACAGTCATCTTTCCTGTGAAATGACCTCCTGCGGTACCTGAATGTGCTTCTCTAATAATAGCCTCTTTTTCATGCGGCATCACACATCTGCGCAGGACTTCATCTAGACCTAACTTGTATAACTGTCCTGCGATCAGGGTGAAGTCTGCTACTTTAACAACCAACTGCCTCTTTTGATGCTTGATAAACTCCTCAGGTTCCCTTCCTGTAGTGAGAAAGTGAATGATATCAGCATAGTACTCATCTGTGATCTGGATAGAGAACAACTACGCATCTCGTAAAATGCCCTCTAGATTACTTGGCTCTTCTCCTGAGTCTATTCACAACAGATGATCAGGTCTGGTGTTCAATCTTCCTGGTTTGACAATGATTTCAAAATCATACTCCTGAAAGAGGAGTAACCATCTGCAGATTCTTCCCCCTAACACTGGCTTATTGACCAGATACTTCAATGAGGAATGGTCAGTAAACATCTTGAACGAGGCACCCAACAGGTAGTGCCTAAACTTCTGTAGCGCGTACACCATAGCTAAGCCTTCTCTTTCTTTCGTGGTGTAGTTCTTTTCTGTTGTCGATAGCTTTTTGCTGGAGTATGCGATAGGATGATTGATACCTCCTTCTCCTGGTTGCGTTAAAACAACCCCTAGTGCGATGCCAGATGCATCCACATGTACATGAAATGGCTTAGTCCAGTCTGGAAATACTAAGATGGGTGCTGTAACCATCTTCTCTTTAAGTGTGTTTAGACTCTACTGGCATTCCTCATTCCATAGGAATTTTACATCTTTCTTTAACAGTTTTTCCATCGGTGCTGTAATCTTTGCGTATCCTTTGATGAATTTTCTGTAGTACCCGGTATGACCAAGTACTATCCTCAATTGTTTAACTGAGTTGGGTGCTGGAAGATTTACAATGATGGCAATCTTTGCGGGATCTACCATCAAGCCTTGCCTACAGACAATGTGACCCAACAAAATACCAAATGGCGCACAAAATATACATTTTTTCAAGTTTAGAGAAATCTGGTACTGCCTACATTTCTCTAGCATCAGTCTTAAATCTCTTATGTGCTTGTTAATTAATCCAAATACAGTCCAATCATCGAAATAAACTTCTAGGAATTTATGGATGTATTCTTTAAATATGGCAACTACTACTGTAGAAAAGATAGCTGGTGCATTCTTAAGACCAAAGGACATTACCGTATACTGGAATGAGCCCCATTCTGTTGCAAAAGTGGTCTTATGTCGATCTTCTGGGTGGATTCTAATCTAGTGATAGCCTGAAAAGCCATCAGTGAAGGAGTAGACCTGCTGTCCTCCCATATTGTCTAGTACTTCATCAGTGAAAGGTGTCCGAAATGGATCATGAAGCGATGCGTCATTGAGTTTACGCAAGTCGACATAGATCCTGATGTCTCCTTTAGTTTTCTTTTCTTGCATGACCATGGGACTAACCCATTTGCTCTCTTCTACGGGCTCAATGATGCCTGCTACTAGCATCTTATCGATCTCATCCTTAACTTTTTCTTTGTAGCGCGGATTTAATCTATATGGATGCTGCTTGAATGGTCTAGCATCCTCTTTCAATGATATCCTCATTACTCCCAGGTCTCTGACTATTCCCTTCATCTCTGTGAACTTGGTGGGAAATAGGTCCTGATAGTCATGTAGCAAGTCTGCAATCTATCCAACTGTTTCATCGGTCCAATAGTCTCCAATAGAGGCAAACTTTGGTTCTGTGTCTATGCCAATATTGATCTTTTTAATCTTGATCGGCTCTGTGATTGTTGGAATCTGTAGCTTTGGTCCATCAACATCGCGAGTCCCTTCTGACTTCGAAATGTTGATGTTGTGAGGATCCTCATCCTCATCCTCTAGTCCTGCTTCGAAGTTATAGCACTCGAGCGCATCTTCTAACTGGATGGCCCACTCAGGTTGAGTATGTACTGATAGGGTACAATCCTCAAATATTTTAATCTTTATTAAATCTAGGGCCTGATCAACATTTGGATACTCAGATTCAAAAGAGAAGGTAAGTAGAAAGTTGTCTATTAGAAGTGGCCATGTAGTCGTTCCCTTGCACAATTCAGTCTCTGTGTACCAATTCCATGGAACTGTGTCCAAAGTGTGAATGAATCAGTGAACCCATTCATCCTCGGGAATGTTTGACCAATTCTGTTCACACGTCTGAATATGTGACCTGGGGTCACTTTCTCCTGTGTATCTCTGCTGGACATACTCTCTGTTGGTAGAGAATCTGATCACCATCAATCTCTTAACATCATCCCATGATGCAATATTCTCTTTATGTGCATACCACCATCTTGCAGGTGTGGCTCATACTGCAAGGTCCATAGCTGTGATCCTCTGCTCATGAGGAATTTGTTGTTCAAACTGCGTGAGAAAGTCTTGGATATCTGTTAGACCATGAAATGATGGAATCTCATTGATCTCTACGCCAATCCATCGCAGTGACTTAGTCATGTACGCACATCTGCGCACTGAGACTTCGTAAAGTCTGTTCTGCCAGTTCTCTAGACCAACATCCGAATCTGATGCGCATGAGCTGTCACATCTCCAACTAATGTTCCCTTCTGCGGTTGGATTGATGTAGTCACCCTGTTTTGCAGTCATCTGATAGATACTGTCCATGTTACGTGCCTCTTCCTCTACTCGGATAGGTTCAATGTATCTAGGACCCTGAAGAGGATCTAACAATGCGATGAGCCGGATCTACGCGTCTTCAAAGGTCATGTGTCTTCTCTTTAAGTCGATAACGGCCATGTTACCGATCGCCCAATCAATGCCTAGTAGTGCTGGATATGGTCTACTATCGCCAATGATTTCTATAACTTCAAAGTCCGCAGAGCTGCAAACTCCGTCAATGTCAACTAGCACCTGCGATAATCGACCCAGGGGTGATACCCGCTATTGATTAGCTAATTTAAGATGGATAGGCGATCTGACTAACTTAGGGCTACCCATCTGTTCCCATGTCTGCTTAGTCAAAACATTTACCTCTGATCCTAGATCTAGTATCACCTCGTCCATTTCAAATTCTCCAACCTGTGCTATGAGTTGCATCTCTCTTTATGTTCTTGTATGTCCCATAATACTATGAACAGCACAATGTGCACTGCTCACGAAAGAAGATGGTTGACACTGATCTATGATGCACTAAAGTTCTCCAATAGCTTGCTCATTTCTCACGAGTTTTAAACAACTCCGCAGGAAGGATTGTACACTTCCTGTCAACTCGTCCTCGTCACATGTGCCCGATGTGGTAACCTGCGATATCTGTACAGGGCTAACGCCACAAGGTGCTTGATGTGGTACGCCCCTAGACGACGGTACCTGCGATCCTGATTGCATAGGGTCGTCAAAGAAAGTCTTAGCTTCCTAAAATGTCTGTTTATTCTTCTGTAGGTCAAGTGGTGTTGCTTTGTTAGGAGCTTTGCGCACCCACTCCTGACCTGTGGTCTTTTCAGTAACCTGCGATGTCCCATTGGTGGAAGCACCGCTGCGAGTCACAATGTTGACTCTTGGTTCTGGTTCTTCCTGTTCAACAGCAATAAGCTGGATGTTCTAGTGTACTGTTGGCTTAGGTTATCTGATCTTAGCTATCAAGGTAGGACAGTCTTCTATAGCCTGATCGTAAGATTTGCAATAGTTACATGTGGTAGTAGGGCTCTGACAGTCCCTAGCATAATGTCCTAGAACTCCACAATTGTAACAAGTGACTGGTCCGCGACCACGGCCAAAGCCTTCTCCCTGGCCAAAGCCTCCTCCATGTCCTCGTCCTCTGAATCCTCCTCCACGGCCAACATGAGCCTGATCATACGGTGGTCCTGCTGCTGGACCCTGTGTTTCTGATTGGACTCTGTACAAGTCTTGCTTGCTCCCAACCATGAGATCATAGGCTCGGCAATCGTGTTCATCATGGCCTACGGACTTGCAGAAGACACAGTATAAGTTCTTAGGTGTCTGCACATACTTCTGAAGTATAGGGCAGTGGTGAGGTAGGTGTCCTCTTGTTTTGCATATTTCACACCACAGCTCGTGGGTCTGTGGTAAGGGATTAGGAGCCCCACTTGCTATATATTCTACAAAGACTGGACAATTATCTTTAGTATGGCCTTGTGCTTTACACTTTACGCACCATATGTCTTGCGCAACCTATTTCTGTTTCTTAAGCTCATGCATCTGTATCGTGAGATTAGCCAACTGGTTTTGCAGATTTGTCATACCTGTGCTGGTTTCAGCTAGAGTTGAAGCCTCTATTTTCATCGCCATCTCCAACGCGTCGTCCTACATCTGGAGTTTTTGTTGCATTAATGGTAGCCTAATGTGAGGGAGCAGTGCTGCAATGAACCATTCCTTATGCTGCTCCGGCGCAAACACAAAGCTGACTTGGTCTATACGGGCTTTAAATTTCTGATCGAAGTCCCACACTGACTCTGTAGGTAACTGTTTGATGTCTTTGAGCTCTGTAATGCACTGTGACTCAAACTTAGGTTTCTTAAACTCTTTAATCATGGCGGTCCTGACCTGGACTAGTGTTCTGGGTACCGCTGTGGTGTACTTCATATACCATGTTAAGGCTCGTTCTCTCAGTGTGGTGACCAACTGTACAAGTTTACTATTATCATCATTGATTGCTTTAATGGTCCACCCGGCTTCACATAGAAACCAATGCTGCTCTGGGTCCTCTGCCCCTGTACCCTTAAAGATAGGTAGCTTCATATCATCCCCCATTCTATTTCTACATGGTGGATGTTGATTTGCTGTGTTATTACCACTCGGTGGTGTGGGTGGAGGTGATGTAGTGGTAGTATGTACCGTCTGGGAGCTACTAGATGGAGTTCCTACGGGATTGTTCTGAGTCCCGATCTGTTTCTGTGGGGTATAAGGGTGGTAAGGGATACCCCCTTCTGTTCTTTCTGTGGTACTGTGACTCTGTTGTCTAGTATTATCCGAACTGTCTTCAAATATGGGAGAGCTGAAATCTACTTTGTATTTATTTCCACTACATGTATGTCCAATGTCATCAAAATCACTTTCAAACTCTTGTGACATTACTATCTTTACTTATTCATCTGAAACTAGATCCATTGTTCCTTTTTCATAAAATAACATCTTAATGGACAAGTTTAAATATTTTAGGTACTTACCGCGATATCCTTTGAAGAAGTACCACTCAGCCTCGCTGAAGCTTTTTCTTTGTTCAACTGCAAACTCTGTGACAAAGCCTTCTAGCAAACTCGCAAGCCAGAAGTCTACTGTCCTCGTAATGGGATTATCAAGGTTCTTCACAGTCTGAATCAGCTCCGGTGTCTAGACAATGTTTCTTTTCTTCTTGAATATGCTCGTGTCAGTCAACTTTGATAGCCAGTCATAAATCTCATTTCCAAAGGTCGCAAAAAATATCGCATGCAGGTCTGTAACGATATGTTTTTGTAACCATTCCTCTGTACTCATTCTAGAACTCTTATTCTCGTGTTCGGCAAACTCTTTCTCCTTAGACCCAACCCACTCGTTGATTTCGTCTCTAGTAGGACGCCACCAGAAAATCAGTGCTCAGTTTGTTCAAAACTGGCAACAGAACCATTTGTTGGTCGCTAGGCAGACCCAGGTTTACTATAATGTACCAACAACACCCCTAGCTCACTGGCCCTTTCGGCAACAGATCACGGAGCGGCCTGAAGTCTCACCTGAAGTGATCCTAATGGGTTGGCCAAAGACTCAAGTGTCTCGACCAGGTTCTGTATAGCGTCCTATGTGCGCCTCGCAGTTTCCTCTTACTCACGATAACTCTAACCTTTATCGCATCGCCGCGTCCTGGGAAACACGTAACTCTCTCCTACGCTCAATCCTCAATCTGCGGTACCACGCACCACAGCTCCTTTGCTGGTGCGATATCGCCTCCCTACGATATCCTACCACTGCGGCTCAATGTACTTAGCGTACTGGTGTTCCACTTACAGGACTCAACACTCAAGGCTATTTTACACTACGACTCTTAACTGTCTTGAGTGAAACTTAGACAAACTCTTATACATAATACTTAAAGACTTCAACTTGCATTTATCATTTATATGTTGTGAACTGAATAACACATACATACATTTACTGTAAGCGAAGTTTGCGTAATGAATGACAGATATAACAAGTAAATACAATCACATAACGCTCTGATTTTACGTGGTTCACTTCCAGGGTAGAAGCTATGTCCACAGAACTGTGTTTCTATATTATAACTTGAGAGAGGTACACAGTTCTGCTGCACCACATATGCAGCTAGAGATCTTCTGGGTAACTCCGCACACAGCCTGGAGCCCTTCTCTCTTAGATCTCTTCTCTATATTTCCTTCTTACAATATACTCTCACTCTCTTCTCTCTCTCTCTCTCTCTCTCTCTCTCTCTCTCTCTCTCAATCCCTGCAGATTGTTACAATACAAAATAACAGTGAGCTAACAGACTACTGGACTCTCAGACTCGTTGATGTCTGAGTAGCTACAGGTTACCCTAATATCTCCAGAAGGACTGACTAGCTAACCTTTTTCAATACAAAATACATCCCTTTATAGGCGGCCTGAAGGTCTCGCCATTACAACACTGTGGGCCTGTCCCAACAGTAACCCAAATCCCTAACTAGTGACAGTTGGCATATCTGTACTTGGGGTAGCTGCTTTCCATCACACCACTGCTCTCTGCAGTCTTCCATGCTTCCCGGCGCTGACCATGGGTACTATGCACCGCTTCCCATCTTCTGTCCTTCGTCTTCAATACCTCGGCCTCGTCGCTCCTTTTCCTTTATGAGGGTAGCTGAGCCCTCCTGTCTTCGCTGCTACCTTCAATGCAGTGGTTGAGCTCTCTCTTCTCGGCCGCTCAGGTACTGTCATCTTTCTTTACTTCGCTGCCCCGGTAGTCATAGTTTCCGGCTATGCTCTGCAGCTAGAAACATGCTACGACGTCGTATCTTTACCTTATCTCTTCGTCTTCGCCAAAACTTTCTATCCACAAAAATGGCAGCTTTTCCTGTAGCTGCGGGACTCTGCTCCAACAAATATAGAAGGAAGTTATGGAGCATTTTGTCATGAATGGTTAATGTGATGAAAAATGGAGGAGGAAGGTTGGCCTTTCCATCCATTTGCAGAACTAAAATTATAGTTTGATTTTCATCTTGCAAGTTCATGATGTCATAAGGGATAGGATTGATTCCCAATAATGATTGTTTTTCATTAGTTCAATCAAAGGCATAAGAACTTTGATTTTCTTCATTTATTTCTCTAGAATAAAAGAAAAAGAAGACATATTTTTTTCTCTAATTTCTATATCTTTACCTGTATTAGGATGTAGATCTTATATATTTTCTGCCTCTAGATTTGACACTTCTTACTAGAACAATTGACTTTTTAGGATGATCTTGAACATTTTTTTTAGCCAACCTTAAATTATACCTCTTATGTTGATTCAACTAAAGAACATCCCCATGTACTTGATTCAACATTGTAGACTGTTCATACTCATTGTGTGTAAGATTACAATCAAATTGATCTTCTTCAATAAGATGAATTTCTTATTCAGGCTCTTCTAGCTTAACATCAAACTCATTATCATCAACTAGATTGTTCTGCAGTGGAGGATGAATTTTCTAATCTTCATTGTCCCTTCTTTCTCTTTGCATGAACTGTGGATTAAAGGGTTGTCTAAATTGATTAGGATTTCTATTATTATTTTCTTGAACATGCATATTCCAAGACCTATTATTAGTCTCCATTTTAGTCTATTTTGATGCCAAATCGTTAATCATTTTTGTCATCTCTTCAATCTTATTTTCCTGATATTTTGAACCAAAAGTCAAGGGTCCCAACTCTTTTGTTTGTTTTCTTCTATCAACTTCTTCATATCCAAGTTTAGCCCTAAGTCTGTCTATTGCCAAGAGATTGGACACCACCTCAAGAGCATCTTCCTCCATGTTTGCAATGTTGACAACTCTTCTTTATCTCAACAATAGGGAAACATCAACATCAAATGCATTTGCATATGTGAGCTTGGCTGATGTTTTGATAGGTTTAATTTCAGTGGCAATTTTACCATACATTTTAATAAACCTTTTGGTGAAATCTACAACTAATTCAACAATTTTCCTTTTTAATGTAGCAAACTATGTGATATAATAGAGATAGTCTTTTTTATCTCCACACTTCCTGATGAAGGCTTCATATAAGGCATCAATCCAATTAATGTAGTTGGCAAGTAACTCTCTAAACTATTTTCTAACTTCATCATCTAAGCTGTGTACAAAAACTTGCATGATCATGCTTTATGTTTTGATTATCAACATAGTTGTAATAGGTTGTAAGGTGCTCCTCGACGATAATCTCACCTACACCATTGAACCTTAGAAGTATTTTTGATAATCACCACCAACAAAATCATGTAAGTTCTATGTTAAGACGAAAGGAACATATCTGGAAGCTACTATGAAATTCATCATTTTGGGCGGAGATCCTCATCCACCTCCTCAACCTACTACTCTCAACATCTGTTGTATTGTATAGGTTTGAGAAGAGGTTAGTGTTTTAAACTTAGGAGGAGATGTTGGTTGTAAAATAGGAATGGATATATGAGGAGAAGAAGTTTTAATCTCATGAGGCTTAACCAAGTCTTCCAAAAAATGCTCAATACCAATAGGATTAATCAAGGTATTAAACTCAGATGCACTTTCCTCATGAGGACTTGCTTGATGAGTAAGCAAAGGAGAGGCTCGTGAGGACTTGCTTGATGAGTAAGCAAAGGAGAGGTCAGTATCTCCTAATTACTTTTCTAAAAAATATTTGGTGAAAATTTTAAAAGTGTACCTAAAAAGGTAACTTCCTCTTCTTCTTCAAGATAAGGGGAATAATAAGTGTTAGGGAAGTATTACAAGAACCGATTCTACAAGAAAGGCATACAAATCAATTGAGTCCAAAATATACATTAAGTATCATTTTCCTAAAACATAACAAAATCTATTCTAATTAGAACTCTTACAAAATTCCATAAAGTTTGACATCAATATAGGGAACTAAAATCACATTGTATAAGGTTCTGTAGCACCACTGTGAACTTGGAAACTTGAACTGTCCAACTTTGTCTTTCCCAAAATATGACTTTGACACTATAATTGATGATTTTCTTTCGAAATTGCATGATACATGAACTTTACCTTACTTCAGCAGTGTGAGTTGCAAGGTATCCTGAAGAATATGAGTTCCCAATTCTATTAAGATTCCCAATTTATCATTGATGGTCTAATTTTTACACCTTTCGTGTAGGCACTATTTCTTACAATACTTCCTTTTGTTTATAGTTGAAGGAAATGAAATTGTTTCTTGGGAAATAATAATCTCAAGAGGCTCTTGAAAACCAGTCAATTTGGAAGATGTAGCCTCTTGGAAAATTCTACCTTGCTTTATGATCTTCTCTGGGTCAGAGATTGTTGAGACCTCAAGAGATTCAGGATTGGATCTAGTCCCTTTTTTCTTGGGAGTCATAATGAAACAAAATCATGAATGAATGAAATATTATAGTCAAAATATGCATCTAACTCTTGTCCACCATCAATATCTAGTTCTGTTCATTGCCGTATGACTTAGGGAAAATATAAATTTGTTTCTCCATTCCCCAACAACAGCGCCATAAAATGTTATCCCTAAGGTCTGCACCTTGACTACTAGAAGGAAAAGCTAGGGAACTTTTAATACAGGTGAGAAATATATTGTGGTTTAAGGTTTGAATGGTTGAATATCAACTAAGTCATATGGGGTTTGAAATGAACATTCAAATAACATATTGAAATAGAGCAATAATACATCATTGATCCAAAGGATTCAAAACTATGAATTAAATGTGTTCTCAAGCATAAAAACAAAGTTAAGATGCAAATATATGAAAAGTAGATTGCTTAGTTCATAAATTCACAAAGAAATTTCATTTCATAACATGTTAAGACCTAGAATACTAAATGGTAATAGAACAAATGTATCAAACAGTATACACTTAAAGCATAAATGTCATTATATATGAAACAGAGTGAGTAATGCAGTGCATAAGTAACTTTTGTATCCAAATAAGATAGAAAATAGAAATATATATAAGAGACATTATTTAATTCATAGTTTAAACAATCTCTGAACATGCATATATTACTGTATTTATAAAAAAGGCTTACAAAATTCTAGCAACCCCTTCTGACTTTCCATATTTGAACCACGTCTTTGATGTATGTCCTTCCTTTTATAATCATTACATACAAGTGATTCAATACCAGATCTTATAAAAGAGGTTCGATATCCATATATTTACTAATAATATCTTCATAATTAAGAATAGATGGATCGAAACAAAAAATAGTTTAAAATACTTTACTTTAGGGATATGTTGATTGACCAAATTATCATGACTAATCCGAGTCTAAAATATACATTAAGTATACATTTTCATAAAACATAACAAAATCTATTCTAATTAGAAGTCTTACAAAATTCCATAAATACTGGCATCAATATAAGGAATTAAAATCATGTTGTAGAAGGTTTTGTAGGGAGAAAATAGCTAAATGCTTTTAATCTTTTCTAACTAAGCTAAGCTAGCCATCATCAAATAATATGGGTTAGTCGGACAAGGGAAACCTCCGTGAAACAAAAATCTTATCATCATAAAAATTAATGATATCCAAGATTCCCATTAATTCCATACCATATTTCCATGATGAAGAAACCTTACAGATTTGATGTGACCAACAAGCACCTCTTAAAATGATTATTTGGTCAGGTTTAACAGTGCTATGGAATAGGTTTGGTAGCGCCGCAAATTAACCATTTTGTAGCATTGTTATTATACCATTATGTAGCGTAGCATATTCTTCAAACAAAAATTTTATTTTTCCACTTAATTTAACCCTCTTAACACAAGGAACCACTTAATTAAAAGCATTTCAAACTTGCAAAAGCTATCAAATACAACACACTTCATATAAAATGTGCCATCTTATTACATTTCACTAGCTGGATATCCAAATTTGAAACAAAAGTATAAATCAAAGCATTTAATATCATGTGATGAGTGAGCATTGGGTGAAAGTTTACCTACTGTCAAAGAGCTCAAAATCATTACGCGGATTGGTCTAGACTCATAAAAATGTAAGATCTAAATATAGCGACCCTAGGTCTAGACTTAGGTACTAACATGCTTCATATTGGCCATTAATTAAAAAATATGGTCTTTGGCTAAAGGAGGGTTGTTGTTCATTGGGGGCTATATGTCCATTTGTCCCTAATGCTCCATTATTTAGGGTTGTTCATTGAATCATTTGTAAGGAAATATCTGCCATTGTAGTTGATTATTCAACGTAGCTAGTTATCTTTTGTCCTCATTATCCATGGTCCCTGATTATACATAATTTCCATTCGTTAATTGTGGTTGGTTGGACAATTCCTTTAATTGTCCATTGTGCATTTTATTACAAGGAATTTATGACAGGAATAATCTAAGTGAATTGCCCCTCTCCTGGTGAATTCTTGGTCCTAGCTCAAAGATGGCAACTTCATTTAAAGACCAAGAGCGCAGTTTCCTATGGCTGGGTGGAGCAGGCTTCACAAGCATCTAGTTTCCCAATTCAAGTGTTGTACATCTAAGTTGAATTCTAAAATGTATTTAGTGCTTCTCTATTGTTAAATTTGGAATGGAATGTTTGCTTTTGAGTCAGTGTTTAAAAATTATGTATTAGCACTGAATAGGTTTAATTTCAGTGGTAATTTTACCATACATTTTAGTAAACCTTTTGGTGAAATCTGCAACTGATTCAATAATTTTCTTTTTTAATGCAGCAAACTATGTGATATAATAGAGATAGCATTTTTTATCTCCCCACTGCTTTGGGAAGGCTTCATATAAGGCATCAATCCCATTTTTGTAGTTGGAAGGTAACTCTTTAAACCATTTTCTAGCTTCATCATCTAATCTATGTACAAAAACTTGCATCATCATGCTCTATATTTTGATTATCAACATAGTTGTAATAGGTTGTAATGGAAGTATTTATGATAATCACCACCAAGTAAATCATGTAAGTTTTATGGTAAGACAAGAGGAACATATCTGGAAGCTACTATGGAGTTCATTTTGTTGGGTGGAGCTCCTCCCCCACCTCCTCCACCTACTACTCTCTCCATATGTTGTACGGTATAGGTTTGAGAAGAGGTTAGTGTTTTAACTTTAGGAGGAGATGTTGGTTGCAAAAAAGGAATGGATATATGAGGAGGAGGAGTTTTAATCTTAGGAGGCTTAACTAATTCCAAAAACTGCTCGATACCAAGAGGATTAATCAAGGTATTAAAGTCAAATGCACTTTCCTCATGAGGACTTGCTTGAGGAGTAGGAAAAGGAGAGGTCAGTATCTCCTATTTACTCTTCTCAAAAATATTTGGTGAAAATTGTAAAGGTGTACCTAAAAAGGTAACTTCCTCTTCTTCTTCAATATAAGGGGAATAAAAAAATTTAGGGAAGTATTCGAAGAACCAGGTCTACAACAAAGGCATACAAATCAAACAAGTCTAAAATATACATTAAGTATCAATTTTCCTAAAAAATAACAAAATATATTCTAATTAGAAGTGTTACGAAATTCCATAAAGTTTGACATCAATATGGGGAACTAAAATCGTATTCTAGAAGGCTATGTAGCACCCCTGTGAACTTGGAAACTTGAACTGTCCAACTTTGCCTTACCCAAAATATGACTTTGACACTATAACTGATGATATTCTTTCGAAATTGCATGATCCATGAACTTTACCTTACTTCAGTAGTGTGAGTTTGCAGGGTATCCTGAATAATATGAGTTCCCAATTCTGTTAAGATGCCCAATTTATCATTGTTGGTCTAATTTTTACGCCTTTCATGTAGACACTAGTGTTAATTAATCCTTATATTTAGAGTTAGTTTTATAAAACCGGTTCTTAGTAACCGAGCAGTAACCGTTGTAACTGGCAATCTATTTATTTAAATGTATATCTTTGCTCTGTTGAATAATAATAATACATATCAGTTTTGTTTCCTGCCTCAAGTGTACAGTGATATCAGAGCATCCAGTTTGAAATTGCTCTGTGCTGGCATCACACGTGCAGGAAACCACCGCCAGAAGACCAGCTTTCATGAAGAGTATCCCGCTCTGTCAGAGAGAAGGAACGCGTGCTGCTGCTGGTGGGCAGAGAGAAGAAGCACCCCACCGAGAGATTGAAGAACCCAAGCTGGTGAAAAGCAGCCATCCTGAAGAACCACCTCGCATGTGCTAGTGAGGTGACAAAGCAGAGGTGAGAGAGCAGCCCGCCGAGAGAGCATTGCATGTTGGTGAGGTGAGAGAGCAGCCCGCCGAGAGAGCATTGCGTGTTGGTGAGGTGAGAGAGTAGCCCGCCGAGAGAGTAGAGAAGATCCGGCTAAGACAACGGCCAAGACATATTCTGCATTCTGAAATTTGGGTATTCAGAAATTCTGAGCGAAACTAAAAGTCTGGTAAGACTGTGAAGTTTCAATTTTTTTTGTGAAAATAAGATGCATTCACTGATATCAATTGTGGGAGTAGTGCTTTCCAGAAAAACAAACTACCAAGAATGGTTTCGAAAAATCAAGAACACTCTGATTTTTAATGATTTATGGGAAGAAGCTTGTGAAGGCAAGGTTGACAAGGAAGGCAAGGATGATAATGACCTAGAAATGCCTACAGATGACAAACAGCTTGCTATTTGGAAAAGTAAGGATAAAAAGGCGTATGCTTTAATTTCTGCTTCCATCACTGAAGAGGTAAGCCGACATATTCTTTCCAGCACCACAACATTTTCAGCGTTAAAGAAATTAAAAAGTCTTTATGATTCCCATTCAAAACTGGAAATTATACAATTGTTGGTGAAGTTATTTAATCTTGAATTAAAAGACAATGATCCCATGAAGTTAGCTTCTGAAATTAAAGCCATTTTTCATGATATTGATTCAACTGGCGTCAATGTTGATCTAAAACTCGCTGCCTTCATTAAAGTACTCTATCCTACCTATTCAAATTACTTAGAATCGCTTCAAGTGAGTGGACAGATGAAAGCCATGACTTTCGATGTACTTGTAGACAAAATTATTGAAAGAGAAAAAATCTTTTGGGAAGAAGGAATCTCTTTCAAATTCCACTGTTGAGACTCTGTGTCTTGCATAGAAAAAGCAGAATCCTAGAGGGGAGTCTACCAGATCTGATCATCATAGTAGCAGAGGTCATGGTAGGAGAACATTTAGAGGTAGGGGGGGTAATCATCATCAATATGACAGACAACAAAAATCTGTTAATGATAGGCAACTGTTAAATGCTATAGATGTGGCAAAATTGGTCATGCTTCTAGTTATTGTCGCATTCCCTGGGAAAAGATTAATGAAAAGAAAGAGCAACAACCTCCAGAAAAAGGAAAACTGCCTGAATCTGCTCACTATATAGTTGCACATTGTAATCTTAGCATCAATGAAGTTTTTAGCACTTATTTTGCTTCTTGGGAAGACGCTTGGATTTTAGATAGTGGAGCCACATGTCATATGACCTTTAGAAGAGATTGTTTTGAGACATTTAGTGATGATATTGATAGGATAGTTTATTTTGCTGATAAGTCACAGTTGAAGCCCTCGGGAATTGGATCTATTCGACTTAAGTTACCTGGATTTGCTAATTATATTTTGCATGATGTTCTTTATATTCCTCAATTAAAAAGAAATTTAATGTCTCTCATACAATTCATGAAGCAAGGGAATTCTATACATGTGTTTGATGGTATAGTTGAAATACGAAGAACATCTGATGATGTGATTGTTATGACTGGTGTTGAGGAAGACAAACTTTTAAAACTAAAAGGAACATCATTTTTTTCATCCAATTCAGCTCTTTTGGCTCAGCATAGTGATACTCTGTCTTCCAGTTTATTGTGGCACGCCCATTTTGGACATATCAATTATGATAGTATCAGGATTATGAAACAACGGGGTATTCAAGGATTGCCTACTATTCCAAGAAAATTGTCTCCATGTAATGCTTGTATTTTAGGCAAGCATTGTAAGCAACCTTTTTATAAGTCTTCTTCCAAAGCCTCCAGGAAGTTAGGACTTATACATATAGATTTATGTGGGCCCATGCATGTTCCATTTGCCAATGGTAACAAATATCTGCTAACTTTTATTGATGACTACACCAGGATGGTTTGGGTTTACTTGTTGTAAGAGAAATCTCAAGTTTTTGCATCTTTTAAGAATTTTCATTTATGGAATACAAATGAAACTCAACTTAATATTGGAACTCTTCAATCAGATAATGGCGACGAATACACATCTAATGAATTTGGAAAATACTTACAAGATAATGGTATTAAACATCAAACCATCGTTCCTTATTCACCACAACAAAATGGTGTGGCAGAACGCATGAATAGAACTTTGCTTAATATGGTACGGTCAATGATGTTTGTTCAAAATGACAAGTTGGTGTTTTGGGGAGAAGCAGTACTTTGTGCAGTTTATATTCGTAATCGCTGTCTTTCTACTGCCATCAATAATAAGTCTCCTTATTAAATTTGGTATAATCATCTTCCTACTATTCAACATTTTAGAGTTTTTGGTTCTCCTTGCTTTGCCTTGATTCCTACACAACAACGTAACAAATTGGGTGCTAGTAGTCGCAAATGTATTTTTTGGGGATATTATAATACTTCCAGAGCTTACAGATTGTATGATGAGGAGAACAAGAAATTTATTGTTTCAAGAGATGTAGTTTTCTTGAATTTGATAAAGATGCTTCTATTGTTGATCAACAACTCAGTCGTTTGGATAAATTCCATTCCAAGAAGTTTTATTATGAATGGGATAATGAACTTTCCCATCCTGAAGGGGGGATACAGATTCTAGATCAATCTGTGTATTTCCCTTCAATTAATTTTCCTTATGTATCAACACCTGAGAACGAAGGAAAATTAGATGATAATAATGATTATGTAGAAGGAAAAATAATTGATAATAATGCAGAATCATAAATTGAAGAAATTATTTAGCCATCACAAATTGAAGAAATTATTCAACCATCACCACAACAATCTGTTCGTAGATCAACACGAACAAATACAATTCCGAAAAGGTTTGATGAATTTAATTAAAAATTTCTATTGTTGTTAATAAGCTTGCTACTTTTGAGGAAGCTGCTAGTTGTAATGAGTGGAAAGATGCTATGGCAAAAGAATATGGTGCTCTTATTAAAAATGGCACTTGGAGGTTGGTGGACCCTCCTATTGGCATCAAACCAATTGGCTCTAAGTGGGTTTATAAAACTAAATATAAGGCTGATGGCTCACTTGAAAAGTACAAGGAAAGATTTGTAGCCAAGGGGCATGCTAAAAAAGAAGGTATTGATTACATAGAGACATTTGCTCCTACTGTAAAATGGGGCACTATTAGAACTTTGTTTTCTCGTGCTGCTCAAAAGGGATGGAAAATACATCATATGGATGTAAAAACTGCTTTCTTAAATGGTGATCTAAAAGAAGATGTTTATATGTTTCAGCCGGAAGGTTTTTCTGTTAAAGGAAAAGAACAGAAGGTATGTAAATTGGTGAAGTCTTTATATGGTTTGAAAAAGGCACCTCGAGCATTGTTTGGGTACACAGCTCAAAAGACCAAACACCTTGAGCAACCGCTTCACACAAATAGATCACAGATCAACACACCGATGTTTGCCACGTGGTTAAAGCCCTCAAGAGGGAAACATTCCATGTGACAAACATCGGTGTGTTGATCTGTGATCTATTTGTGTGAAGCAGTTTCTCAAGGTGTTCGGTCTTTTGGGAGTACCATGTGTACCCGAACATGGTATCAAAGCGTTTATGAAGAGCCACTTTCGGTTTTGATGAAGATCTGGAACCGGTGTTGCCGAAACTTTGAAAGGGTTTATGGTTCTGGATTTTCTGTGAATTTGTGGCATGTGGGAGCTATTCCATTGCATTCGGAGCGTCGTTTCCATTGGAAAATAGTTTTCGTTTCATCAAAAACTGTTTCCGTTTGTTCCAGAAACACCCATTTCGGCAAATCTGAAGGTATAATGTTACAGTGACGGATTTGTTTTTTTTTTTTAAATCTCTCATGTTTTATCAGTTTTATTATTAGATTTACTATTTTAGTCTCGGACTATTGCCTTCCCTGACTGCGTATGCTCTTGGTCGTGCACCTTACCCGATCACAGCGAATCAGAAACATAAAGGGAAAGTTTTTTTCTTGTCTTCTCGGCTACGTATGCTCTTTACCGTGCACCTTGTGCGATCACAGCAAATCAGAAACAACAAGAAAACTTGAAAACGTAGACTTTCCGAGTAAGCTAACGAAGGTCTAACCCCATTGTGTGGAAAAAGTTTTTTTGTTTTTGTTTTTCGTTTTTTTTATGATTTGCAGAAAAAAAGGCAAGCACAGAGAACGAAAGAGAAGAGTAAAAAAAAAAAAAAACTCATTCCTCTTTCCATTCTTTTACGTATATTTTAAACTTAACTCACTTGGTCCGAAGTTGCTTTATTCCTTAATAGGTCTTGAGTTCAAGTCTTATTAAACTACTTTTTAGTGTATGCAATTTCTATTTTCAAATTACTTTATTGTAAAAGTGCATCTCACTTAAATAAAATAAAATAAAAAATGAGTCACTTAAGTCTTTTAATTTATTGCCGCACTATTTAAAGTAATATTATTGTAAAAGTGAATATCACTTATTCTACAAAAGTTATTCACTTAAAAGCAACTTTACTGGAAAGTGATTATCAAAGGTTGATATTGGGAAGAGGGGGGTTCTTTTTTTAGTTGGTCAAGTTAATATCTGCCACATCACTATTGGGGGCATCTTCAACATTTTCTTTGATCAAGCATAACTTCATCATCCAGAATCAGCTTCCAGTGCTGTTTTTTTTAAACCGCATATTTTTTCGAGCTCTTTCCATCCAGACAGTTAGTTTCTATTCATTCAGCCATTATTTTAGAATATGGCCGCCCCTTGTGACATTATAGTTACAAGTTCTAACTATTCTCATGGAAATCTTGTATTTTACTCCATGAAAGAATCCTTGACTGCAGCTAGCTATCAAGAGCCTAGTCTTGAATACTTTTGTGATTCCTTAATTAGAGGGCAAGATAAACTCATTCACCTTGGAATAATTAACAATGCAGATACATCTGGGAAAGCCTTATTGTCCCAACGGAAAGAAAAGTCCAAGCCTCCCAAGAAACAAAATTTTCGCAATAATAAGCCAAACAAGGGTCCCAAACCCTCTTAGTCAGCTCCTTGTTTAAAAAATGACAAAGGATCCAAGCCAAAAGGAAAGAAGACTGAGCGTCATTGCAATTTTTGTGGGAAAGATAATCATGATGAATCTAAGTGTTTCAAGAAGATGAAAGCCTTGAAAGAAACAATGAAGAAGCACCACATCAGCCTAGATTCATCTTTCGAATCTACCTCTCATGGACACGCACTTTGTGCTTCTGGTTACTCTTATACTGCATCTTCTTCTTCTACTTCAAATGAATGGCTCATTGATTCTAGAGCATCTTATCATATGGCTAAGGATCAAGCCATCTTTTCTACTATGCATGAATGTAACACCAAACAAATATTTGTTGGTGATGATAGATCTCTAAGTGTTGTAGGATCTAGAACAGTTCCAGTAGAAAATGGTCATTTTAGTGATGTACTATGTGTTCCAAGAATTTCTTGCAATTTGTTATCAGTCTATCAAATTAGTCATTCGGGTGAAGGTAAAACTGTGACGTTTACACCTCACCAAGTTATAATCAAGGATTTTAAAGATCCTCAAAATGTCCTTGTTACTGGAACTATTGATGATATTACCAGGTTGTACAAATTTAACAACTTTGGGTCATCACCTTTTCCTTCAGTTTTTGTTGCTCATGGTGATAACTTGAGCAACCTTTGGCATGGGAGATTTGGTCACTTAAATTATCGCTCATTGCAACAACTATGTAAAGACAATATGTTGACTAGTCTTTTGATGGTATCTTGGAAGGATGGTGTTTGTTCCGGTTGTGTACTCGAAAAACATCATCGGGACATTTTTAAAAAATGTGCCTCTTGGCACGCCTCGGTTCCCTTGGAGCTTGTGCATAGTGACTTGTGTGGTCCTCTTCCATCTGCTTCCTTTTCTGGTTTCAAATATTTCTTAACTTTCATTGATGACTACTCTAGACGCACTTGGGTTTACTTCCTAAAACTTAAGAGCGAATTATTTAACATGTTCTTGGCCTACAAGGCCCTTGTTGAAAAACAATCTAGTCATCAAATTATTAAGTTAAGATCTGATAATGGAGAAGAATCTGTTAACAAAAAGTTCACTACTTTCTGCATTGAACAAGGAATCCAACAACAACACACTATTCCATATATACCACAACAAAATGGTGTAGCTGAACGGAAGAACCGCACTTTACAAGAAATGGCTAATTGTATGATCCAATCTAAGGGACTAAGTCTTCAATATTGGGCTGAGGCCATAAATTGTGCAAATTACATAGTTAATCGCACACCCACTAAAGTTTTACAAGGTATAACACCGAAAGAAGCATGGAGTAAAATTAAACCAGATGTAAGTCACTTTTGTGTGTTTGGTTGTGAAGCATGGGCTCACATTCTGGATGAAAAATGGAAAGCATTACAGCCTAAAAATGAAAGGTGCATATTTGTTGGATATTCTGAAAATGTAAAAGGTTATAGACTTCTTCAGCCCCATTCACATGATATAATCATTAGAAGAGGTGTTAAATTTGATGAAAATCTCTTTTCCTGCGAGCCTAACTTGGTGGGTGTGCCATCTTTGGCCCACGAGCCTGATTCAGTGATTGTGCCTTCTTCTTCTTCTTCTTCTTCTTCCAACTTCCTTGACAGGTTTCCAACTCCAGTTTCTGATGATGACAGTGAGGATGAAAATCCACCTCTGCCTGCTCATGTTCCTCCAATTGCACCAGCACCAATGCTTCCTCGATGGGTCTGTTCAACATGTGAAGAAACTGGTGATCTTGTCGGTGATCCTAGAGATCAACGTCGAACACGTTCTCAGTTTCAATGAGCCTCTTCTCTTTTGGCTCAAGTTTTCGAGAATCATGATCCAGAAACTTTTGCAGAAGCTTCAAGAAATCCAGATTGGGATGCAACTATGGATGAAGAATATCGTTCCTTAATGGCGAACGATACTTGGGATCTTGTTACTCTTCCAAAAGGAAGAAAACTTGTTAGATGTAAATGGGTCTACAGAACTAAGTATGCATCAGATGGAAGTGTTGAAAGACTTAAGTCAAGGTTAGTTGCCAAAGTTTTCTCCCAATTTGAAGGGATTGACTACAATGAAACCTTTACTCCTATCGCAAAAATGAATTCCATCCGCCTTGTTCTTTCCCTTCCAGCCTTACATGACTGGGAATTCCATCAAATGGATGTCAAGTCTGCCTTTTTACATGGTGATTTACAGGAGGAAATTTACATGGAACAACCTCCTGGATATGTTCAAGATAACTCTAGCCTTGTCTGTCTCCTTAAGAAATCCTTATATGGCCTTAAGCAAGCTCCTAGAGCTTGGTATGCCAAAATGGATAGCTTTCTCCTTGACACTGGTTTTTCTATATGCCATTTTGACCCCAATGTCTATACCAAGAAAGTAAGAAACCATCTCATCATACTTGTTATTTATGTTAATGATCTTATCCTTACTGGTAGTGACCCTAAACTTATAACCCATGTGAAATCTAGTCTTAAGAAAAATTTTGAAATGTCAGACTTAGGACATTTGCATTATTTTCTTGGTCTCTAAGTCTTGCAAACAAAAGAAGGAATATTTTTTTCCTAGTCTAAGTATGCTTGTGACCTTCATCGTCGCTTCCACATACAAGATTGTAAACCAACCCCTTCTCCCTTCCAGTCTGGAGTCAAACTTTTTTCCACTTATACTTCCCCTGAAGTAGATGCCACCTTGTATCGTCAGCTTGCTGGTAGTCTTTTATACTTGACTCATTCCCGTCTTGACCTTTCCTTTGTCGTTGGTCATGTTGCCAGTTATATGCAAACTCCTCATGAAAGTCACAGGAAAGCAGCAAAAAGAATACTTCGATATATTCAAGGTACAATTCAGTTTGGGGTTCATTACAATACAAGGGGGAAACCTTTGTTGGTTGGTTTCACTGATTCAGATTGGGTTGGCAATCACGATGATCGAAATTCTACTGCAGGTCATGCTTTCAGTCTAGGATCTGGACCTGTCACTTGGGCTTGTAAGAAACAACAAGCTCTTGCTCTTTCTTCAGCAAAAGCAGGATATTGAGCCGCAGTTAATGCCATTCAGGAAGCTTTATGGCTTCAACAGATCCTTTCAGAGTTTGGATTCGAGCAACAGCAGCTTACTCCACTTTAGTGCGACAATCAAAGTGCCATCAAGCTTGCCAAAGATCCAGTTCTACATCAACGCAACAAACACATTGAGCTACACATGCACTTCATCATAAATCTTATTCATGATCGTGTTTTTGAAATGCTCTATTGCCCTACAGATGATCAAGTTGCAGACATCTTCACCAAGTCTCTTATAGAAGTGAAGTTTTCTAAACTTTGATCTATGTTAGGAGTTCAGGAATGTGTCCTTAAGGGGGGATAGGCTCTAATGCCTCCTTCCTTCTCCTAATAGTGTCACTTTTGTAAATCCTTCAATCCTATCCCAACTTGTTCTTAAGGGGGGATGTTAGGATATTTATACACTTAGGAGTTAGTTAAGATCAACTTGTGTAATATATCTGTTAAGTAAAGTGTGTTTCTTTAGTATGCATTTGTAAATATTCTAATCCGGTGGTCATGATATGCTCTAGACATAAAGTGATCCAACGGTTCAACTTCTCTTAGGTCATACCTACCATTGATCTGTGGCTTAACACCTTATTGGTCCATGATCTCTATTTAAAGAGCATGGAGGGTCCTTAGCTAGTTGATCGATTATGAGAAGCTCATGTAACTTTCTTTCTTTTGCATAATAAATTGCTTCAAGTAGCTATTTGGCTGGGGTCGTGGACTATTTCCCTCTCGAGGGTTTTAACCACATGACAAACATCAGTGTGTTGATCTGTGATCTATTTGTGTGAAGCGGTTGCTCAAGGTGTTCGGTCCTTTAGGAGTACCCTATGTACCCGAACAAGCATGTTATGAGAAGTTAACTAAGCATCTTATCAAATTAAATTATAATCATTTCAATCTAGATGATGCAACATTATTTGTTAAGAAAGTTGGGCGATCAATTGTATATTTAGTTGTCTATGTTGATGATTTGCTTATCATGGGGAATAATGATGACTATGTAGTCTTTATTAAAAAGGAGTTACAAAAGGTTTTTGACATGATGGATCTGGTATTACTTCATTATTATTTAGGTATTGAATTAGATCAAAAACCAAAGTACATCTTCATCTCACAGAAGAAGTATATTGGAGATCTATTAAGTAAATTCGGGATGTTGGATTGTAATTTAGTTTCAACTCCAATGGAGCAGAATCAAAAGTTGGCTTCCCATGAAGGAAGTGCATTTGAAGATCCAACAAAGTACATGCAACTTGTTGGATGCTTGATTTACCTAACTAATACTCGTCTTGACATCTATTTTGTTGTTGGAATGCTTTCCAGGTTTATGAATCAACCCTGTAAAGGTCATTGGATCGCAGCAAAACGAGTGCTCAAATATTTAAAAGGTACTCAATCGTTTGGAATCAAATACTCTAAAGTTTCATACTTCCGTCTTACTGGTTATTCAGATTCATATTTTGATGGAGATAAAGAGAATGGGATATCTACTTCAGGTTATTTGATGAATCTTGGATCAGCAGCCATCACATCGGGGTCACGAAAGCAATCAGTTCCTACTCTGAAGCTGAATACATTGCAGCAGCTCAAGCTACAAAAGAAATCATTTGGCTTCGGAAAATTCTTGAAGATTTGTAGGAGAAACAGAATACTTCAACGCCTCTCCTTGTTGACAATACTTCTGCAATTCAATTAGCCAGGAATCCTAAATTCCATGATCGAACCAAACATATCAACACCAAATATCATTTGATTCGACATCATGTTGAGGCTAAAACTATTCATTTGACTCATTGTCCTACTTTAGAACAAATTGTCGATATATTTACTAAATCATTGGGACATGAAAAGTTTGAAAAGTTCAGAATGTTACTAGGCATGTCAAATGACCCTTTAGATTAAGGGGGGAATGTTAATTAATCCTTATGTTTAGAGTTAGTTTTATAAAACTGGTTCTTATTAACCGAGCAGTAACCGTTTTAATTGGAAATCTATTTATTTAAATGTATATCTTTGCTCTGTTAAATAATAATAATACATATCAGTTTTGTTTCCTACCTCAAGTGTACAACTAGTTCCTCCAATACTTCCTTTTGTTTATAGATTAAGGAAAAGAACTTGTTTCTTGGGAAATAATAATGTCAGGAGGCTCTTGAAAACCATTCAATTTGGAAGATGTAGCCTCTTGGAAAATTCTACCTTGCTTTACGATCTTCTCTAGGTCAGAGATTGATGAGACCTCAAGAGATTCAGGATTGGATCTAGTCCCTTTTTTCTTGGGATTCGGAATGAGACAAAATCAAATCATGGGTGAAATATTATAGTCAAAATATGCATCTAACTCTTGTCCACTATTAAGAGCTATTTTTGTTCATTGTCGTATGACTCAGTGAAAAAATAAATTTGTTTCTCCATTCCCCAACAACAACGCCAAAAATTGTTATCCCTAAGGTTTGCACCTTGACTACTAGAGGGAAAAGCTAGGGAACTTTTAATACATGTGAGAAACATATTGTGGTTTAAGGTTTGAATGGTAGAATATCAACAAAGTCATATGGGGTCCAAAATGAACATTCAAATAGCACAATGAAATAGAACAATAATACATCATTGATCCAAAGGCTTCACAACTATGAATTAAATGTGTTCTCAAGCATAAAAACAGATCTAAGATGCAAATATATGAAAACAAGATTGCTTAGTTCAAAAATTCACAAAGAAATTCCATTTCATAACACTGTTAATACCTAGAATACTAAATGGTAATAGAACAAATGTATCGAACAACATACACTTAAAGCATAAATGCCATTATATATGAAACAAAGTGAGTAATGCAGTGCATTAGCAACTTTTGTATCCAAATAAGATAGAAAATAGAAAAATATATAAGGGGTGTAATTTAATTCACGGTTTAAACAATCTCTAAGCATGCATATTTACTATATTCATAAAAAAAGGCTTACAAAATTCTAGCAACCCCTTCTGAATTTCCATATTTGAACCACGTCTTTGATGCATATCCTTTCTTTTATAATCATTACATACAACTGATTCAATATCATATCCTATAAAAGAGATTTGATATCCATCTATTTACTAATAATATCTTCATAATTAAGAATAGATGGATCGAAAACAGTTTAAATCCTTTACTTTAGGGATATGCCACTAGTACAAAATGAGGAATTAGCTACTACGTGACTAAAAATTACAGTCACCAGAGGTGTTTTAAGTGATTTACTACTAAATATGAGCAATTTTGATTGACCCAACTATAACGACTAATTTAGTCATCAGTTAACAAACATGACTAGATAATAAGTGATAAAGTTAAAAATGACTAACATGAACAACTAATTTAGTCACGGCGTTAACGCTCCAGGAGTCCTTCTAGGTTGTAGCTCAAAGAAGCCTGGTAACTTAACTATAATCTCAATATTTCATTCAATGGATCAAGTTAGATGACTAATTAGACCCCACTCACTCAGACATGCATAAACTCAACCAAATAAACAAGGCTTCTAACTATCACTGTTCAGAGGGTTTGTAATAAAAATGAATAAATGAAGAATTCTTACTATGCTGGCAGATTCATACATAAAGCACTTACATATGAATGGCTAATCATAACAAGGAAATGATACTTGCAATTCAACTCATCAACACATAGATAGGATGACAACTATCTGGTATTATACAAAAACAATAATCATGAATAAAATATCCAAGTAAAAGTATAGAACAGAAAGAAGATGTAATCTGAACATATAATGGCAAAAGAGCTTGTATTATTTAACAAGAACATGAGAAGCTTCAGTACAAAAGTGTCTAAAAACCTCAAAAGTTGAACCTCATACAATGATTCTTCAATGAGCTTAAATAAGCTTTACAAATCAGTTTCAAGATCCTCAAAAGATGGATCTGATAACCTCTTTTCCTATCTCAAATCCGAATTTGTGAGGTGGATGGAAAATGCAGAACTTTATGGAAATATGCTTCTCAGGTATTGACCTATATATGCCAAATAAAAACATATTTTGGAAAGAAGATGTAATCTGAACATACAATGGCAAAAGAGCTTGTATTATTTGACAAGAACATGAGAAGCTTGAGTACAAAAAGTGTCTAAGAGCCTCAAAAGTTGAACCTCATACAATGATTCTTCAATGAAATTAAATAAGCTTTACAAATAAGTTTCAAGATCCTCAAAAGATGGATCTAATAACCTATTTTCCTATCTCAAATCCGAATTTGTGAGGTGGCTGGAAAATGCAGAAATTTCTGAAAATATGCTACTCATATATTTACCTATATCTCTCAAATAAAAACATATTTTGGAAACCTGAGAAAGTTTATTGTTCTTTGGTTTATTATGAGCAAAAACCTCTCTCATTTATTTGAGATGCATTTTCATTTTCCTAACATATGTATTTCAAAAACATGTGTCAAACAGGGGAATTCTGAGATCTGAAATTTAGGGCTCAGAGATGGATTCGATTCTCTCAATATGTGACACCTGTAGGAAAACTGAGAGAGGTTATTGTTCTTTGGTTTCTTATGAAAAAATAAATTCTCTTAGTTATTTGAGATTCATTTTCATTTTCCCGACATCTGTATTTCAAAAACATGTGTCAAACAGGGGAATTCTGAGATCAGAAATTTAGGGCTCAGAGATAGATTTGATTCTCCCAATATGTGACACTTGTAGGAAAACTGAGAAAATTTAGTTTTCCCAAGGCAGTTTATCGTTTGAAAAACTTGCAATTTCAGTGGCTAAGATAGCCCCGAATTTTACATTTAATCTTTTGAAATCTAGGCTTTCGGTGGCTAATGAAAAATTGAAATGTTCGCCTAAGCCACCGAAACCTGATTTTTGACCTTTTTGAAGAAAAAACAAAATCCAATTTTTTTCAAAATTTATTACATACCTAAAGCTCTAAAAAATGAGCCAAAATAAATTTAGAAAAATATTTTTCAATGACCTCCTATCACCTAAAATAAACAAATTTGACTATTTTATTTGAGGAGATAACATTTGGCTCCTACTCGGGGATGGAATCCTCCCTGTGAGGTTCCAAGAACCACAAATCTGATGCTTTTGCTGGACAACAAAATACAGAACCTAGTCTAGTGTTCCATTGGGCATGGATTCAGCAGTACGATCTACTTCTGAACACCTTTCAAGAGCTGCCTTTACAACTGATCCCCTGCAAACCTGTAGCATGCCTATAGCCTGTCCTACTTATTCAACAACCAATAACTGGAAAAGTATACTTGCTCATATAAAGAGCTTATTCTCTTTCCTATTCCTAATTCTAATCAGTAGAGGCTTCTTATCAAGTGACATCATGCTTCCAATGAAGCCATGTCAAAAACTGATGAACTTATCCTTGATCTTGACCCCAAAAATAAAGGAATGTATATCCAACAGAAAAGTGGTTTAAACAGATGATAAAGCCAGCTTTCATCTGACAGAAATATTTTAACATCTATGTTGTTCATGGATTCCAAATAGTTTGCAATAGGATCATAATGTTAAATTTTCATATGCTAAGCTAAGACATCAGTATTTCATTTCATTTTTCATAACAAAAGCATATAAACAAGATCACTGAAAGATAGACAAGCACAACCATACAAAAGGAACACAAAGATTTATCCTGGGAAAACCCTAAAGGGAAAAACCCAGCAAAAGCCTCCCCAATATAGATGCCCCAAAAAGATAAAAGATAAAACCAACAAGGATATCAAAGCCTGATCCTCCTCCTTCTCCAGCTACTTCTCTTCTCCACTAATGCGCTACACAAGTGAGAGTGTGTGTGTCATAAATGAGGAGCACTACACCTCTATTTATATTCATCCGTTCACTTAAGTTAATGCATATGTCATGTAGGCTCGAGTTAATCATGTAGGCTCGAGTTACACATGTAGGCTCAAGTAACCACACTGGGGTGCTAACGACCCACCTTTACAATTAGAGGGGACTGCCTCATGATTCTTATTAGTTCTTTCGATTAGGAGCATCGAGGTACAAAGTGATACAAGTGGTTCTCCCGGTAGGACCATCGGGGACCACAAAGAAATACATATAGAATATTCTTTGAAGTTACAATATTTCAACACTCCCCCTTAACAAGAAGGGTATTCTATAACAACATCAACAACAACAATAATAGGAGAGAGATAGAGGACATCATCAACATCATCAAGGTGATACATCTATAAATCATTGGAAGCTTTTCAACATCATGTAGTCTTCATCTTCAATCTTTAGTCTTCAGCATCATCAGTACTTTGACCGCTTCGATTAACAACATCTTCTTCAGCACTTTGACCTTTCGATTAGCAACATCATCTTCAACACTTTAACCTTTCGATCAGCAACATCTTCTTCAGCACTTTGGCCTTTCGATCAGCAACAACATCATCATCATACTCTGATCTTTCGATCAGAAAAATCATCATCAAAACATCAACATCATCATCATCAAAATATCATCATCATCACATTCTGATCTTTCAATCAGAATCAGCATTATCATCAGCCTCTGATCTTTCGATCAGAAACATCATCAACAGAACATCATCATACTCTAACATCAACTCATCATCATATTCTGATCTTTCGATCAGTACATCATCATCATCATACTTTGATAATACGGCATCATCATCATCAGGATCTCATCATCATCACATTCTGATCTTTCAATCAGAAACATCATCATCATCATCGCATTCTGATCTTTCGATCAGAAAACATCATCATCAGCAGCAACATCATAATCATAAGCAACTTCTGATCTTCCGATCAGAAAAAATCATCATCATCATATTCTGATCTTTCGATCAGAGAACATCATCAGCAGCAACTTCTGATCTTTCAAACAGAGAAACATCATCATCATCATATTCTAATATTTCGATCAGAGAACATCATCATCAGTAGCAACAACATCATCATCATATTCTAATCTTTCAATCAAAGAACATCATCATCATCAGCAACTTCTGATCTTTCGATCAGAGAAACATCATCATCATCATATTCTGATATTTCAATCAGAGAACATCATCATCATCAGCAACAGCATCATAATCATATTCTGATCTTTCAATCAATACGTCATCATCATCATAAAAACATCAACATCATCAAAACATCAACATGATCCTTCCTTTCGGAATTACGGGATTTAGGTCTTTACGGAGTTACCAATGATCCTTCCTTTTGGAATTACGGGATTTAGGTCTTTACGGAGTTACTAACGATCCTTCCTTTCGGAATTATGGGATTTAGGTCTTTACGGAGTTACTAACGATCCTTCCTTTCAGAATTACGGGATCAACACATTTGTGGAACTCAGACAATCCTTCCTATTGGAATTATGAGATCAACATATCTGTGGAACTCAGACAATCCTTCCTATTAGAATTACGGGATCAATTCAATGATCCTTCCTTTCGGAATTACGGGATTTAGGTCTTTACGGAGTTACTAATGATCCTTCCTTTCGGAATTACGGGATTTAGGTCTTTACGGAGTTACTAACGATCCTTCCTTTCGGAATTATGGGATCAACACAGATGTGGAACTCAGACAATCATTTCTATTGGAATTACGGGATCAACACATCTGTGGAACTCAGACAATCCTTCCTATTGGAATTACGGGATCAATTCAATGATCCTTCCTTTCAGAATTACGGGATCAACACATATGTGGAACTCAGACAATCCTTCCTATTGGAATTACGGGATCAATTCAATGATCCTTCCTTTCAGAATTACGGGATTTAGGTCTTTACGGAGTTACTAATGATCATTCCTTTCAGAATTACGGGATCAACACATATGTGGAACTCAGACAATCCTTCCTCTAGGAATTACGGGATCAACACACGTTGTTGAGTACTGAAGTCACCGGATCCGTTCTAAACCAAAGTTCAAGGATGATACAATCCTACCACATTCACGGGGACCGAGATCTCTAGATACATTTTGAACTAAGGTTCAGGGATGATGCAATCCTACCACTTTCACGGGGGCCGAGACCTCCGGATACATTTTGAACCGAGGTTCAGGGATGATGCAATCCACCACTTTCACGGGGTCAAGACCTCCAGATACATTTTGAACCGAGGTTCAGGGATGATGCAATCCACCACTTCTACGGGGGCCAAGACCTCCAGATACATTTTTAACCGAAGTTCAAGGATGATGCAATCCCACCACATTCACGGGGGCCGAGACCTCTGGATACATTTTGAACCGAATTTCAAGGATGATGCAATCCCACCACATTCACGAAGACCAAAGTCACCGGATCTATTTTGGACAGATGTCCCAGGATGATACAATCCCACTGCAACATCACTACTCCTCCTTTCGGGGAAGGTCTTTCTGAACCATACCAAGCTTGTCTCGAAAGTGTTCGAACTTTACCCGAGACAGAGGCTTTGTCAGCGCTTCATCATCTAAACCATCTTCATCTACATATTCAGTATGTGAATACTGAACTATCATCAGGTCACCATCATCTACATCTACAGTATGTAAATACTGAAACATCATCTATATCTTCAGTATGGGAATACTGAAATCATCATCATCTATATCTTCAGTATGGGAATACTGAAACATCATCATTTCTATATTCAGTATAGAAATACTGAATCACCATCATCTGTATATACAGTATGTAAATATTGAAACATCATCATCTGCATCTTTATCTTGGATGTAGAAATACCGGATTTCTATGTGTTACGACGGAACACGGGGTTCTCTATTATCACAACTCTCGTTATCACATAGAATCAATGTAGTATCCATCTTCAATTCAAAGAGACCTGATATCAACTTCCGAAGCCATATGGCTTCACAACTTAGCAAAGCAATCTGCTATGTATTCTGCTTCAGCCATGCTACGAGAAACACTGGACTGTTTTCTGCTAAACCATGAACTCATAGCAGACCCCAAAAGCATCTACCTAATGTTCTTTTCCTGTCTGAGATACTTCCAGCCCAATCTGCATTTGTGTAGCCACACAATCTATACTCATCGCTACCATCATAATATAAACCAAAGTCTATAGTCCCTTTCAGATATCTCATCACATGTTTTGCAGTTACTAGGTGAACCCGTCTTGGTTGAACAAGATATTGACTTAAGGTGTTCACAGCAAAACAAATGTTTGGTTTGGTATTTTTTAAGTACATCAATGACCCAATGATATGTCTGTAATGAGTCATATCCACTAACTCTGATGAGTCATCAGCTAACAGCTTCAGGTTGGAGTCCATGGGTGTGGCCATGACTTTGCATTCCAACATATTGAATCTCTTCAATATCTCTACCACATACTTTCCCTGATTGAGAAAGATTTCTTCTGAACTTTGCCATACTTCCAGACCTAGGAAATAATGCATTAACCCAAGGTCTTTCATCTCAAATTCTTCTGCTAGTTTCTTCTTGCTTTCCATGACCTGTTTCTAATTTCCTGTCAAGGATAAGTCATCCACATATAATAACAGGATGACAAGTTCATCTTCTACAACCTTTAGATAAAGGTTAGGATCAGCTTTACCCTTGGTAAATCCCATGCTCAACAAGAAACTATCTATTCTTCCATACCAAGCTCTAGGAGCTTGATTCAGGCCATAGACGGCCTTCTTCAACTTGCATACGTGATTCCATCTGGATTCAACTTCAAATCCTCGTGACTATTTGATGTAAAACTCTTTCTCAATCATACCATTAAGGAAGGCTTGTCTTTACTTCACCATGGAAGAAACTACCATGATAGTTCTGAAGGAAGTGTGCCTTGCTTCCTGGAGTAAGTGTCTCTTCAAAATTAATTCCCTCTTTTTGAAAGAAACTTCTGGCCACAAATCTTGCTTTATACTTCTCGATACTTCCGTCAGCTGTATATCCATTTGGAGGATACAATACTCTTTCCTTCTGGTTTGGGAACTATATCCCATACATCATTCTACTATTCTTTCATCATAACACCTTTCATGAGTTCATCTTGTCAGATCATCAACATATCCTAGTCTTCTCCATTCAACTTTGAAGGTTGGAACCCACTATACTCTTGGTAAAGTCTCGACCCATCAAGAAGCTATCCATCATGTCGTACCGTGTCAAACTCAGATATATTCTGTAGTCACTCCCCCTGAAGTGGAGTATTATCTTCCTTCTTCATTCTGTGTAGGTGGATATATACTGGTCAATAGAGTATGTCATGTCATAGTCTATTCTTTCTAAGGCAAATCACGAACCTTTCTTTGTACACTTGTTCTTGTAGATCCATATGGAGGATACTATGTACTTTCTTTTATGTCTCGAAATCATATCGTATACATCATTCCCCATGATCAATTGTTATTCTTTGATCATAGTTTCTTTCATAGCATTCTTTTCTTCATCTTGAGTTATCTCTCATACCCATGGTGGTCTTCATCCTTTGAGGTGGATCTACCGCTCTCCGAAGCTCTTTCTTCCGTCATGGAGCTTCAGATTCATGTTTATTGAATTGTCATCACTTGTTCTTCGGAACAAGTCTCATCCTTATTTTCTTGTAGGAGGCTGTACAGGACCTTTCCTACAATTCAAATGCACCAGTTGCATGGTTAGAACTATTTCATAAAACATATGCATAACGACAAATTCTTATGCATCATGCAACTATTTAGCCAATACAACATTCATCCATATCTCATAGAAACTTTCTATATGCCTTCTATCTCTACCATGACATCATTGAGATTGTGCACTAATCCAATATGTCAGCAGAGAGGTTTGATTAGCACTGGAAAGTTGTATAGTGCCATGAGCTACTTACCCATCACATGCATATTAGTAGTATTAATGTAAACAATCTATCATGCATAACACATCAACTGAATACAATCAAATGTATAACAAAACAATATCATGAAATGGCAATTGAATACTTATCTTTTGTTTCGTGGGTAGACTCCATCTTGATCATTCTGCTTTATCATATTCTTCATTCATGAAATCATCATTTCTTATCCAAATGATAAGATGAATAAGAGGTTCTTCAAGAATTGAGTTTTTCATATTCCTCATCGCTTGAGGGATCTTCTTTGAATGGTGAGAGCTTGATTTTCAATTGCTCCCATCTTCTTCTTCTCTTCTTATTAGTTGAGCTAAAAGTAATCACTTACTTCTGGCATACATTCTTCACATGAATGAATCCCATGACCATGGGAGGCCATTCAAGGTGGTTATCACCACTTCTGCATTCTCTGCTTCTTCTTCTACCGCTTCAAGATGTTATGCATTCTGGATCTTCACATTCTTCAACTATTTTCTCAAATCCATCTTTTGAATTATGTTCTTATCTTCAAATAGCTTGATCAAGGAATCAAACATCTTCGGTGTCTTTAGGGAAGACACTTGTGGTACAAGTTGATCCGTGATTGAATCAACAATGATCTTCTTGGCCTTCATCAAGTTCTTCTTGTGTAAGGCTTTGAGGCTCATCTTTCTCTAGAACTAGAACCTCTCTACTCATGTAGGTGTCCAATTCATTTTCTTCAGAGAGATCAAATACTTCCATGCTTGGAAGTTTTTTCAAGCTTATCATCAAGCTGATGTGATAGATCACTTTGAAATGAGAACCTCAAATGCAAATAGCAAAAGATTAGATCTTACCGATTTGAGGTGTCTGTCCTGCTTCCGGAGCTGGCTGATCTAGGGTTTGTCAGAGAAACCCTAATTTTCAAAACTTGGAATCTTTCAGATCTGATTGCATAGAAATATATATCTCTTCAAATGGAGCTGTCCAATGTACTCATTTTCTGAAAACAGTGGAGGGAAGCTTACAGAACAGGAAGCCCTAGTTTTCCAATTTCTTCTGCAGAAATGCCTGTTACTGTTTCTATGATATCTGTGAAATTATTGCTCCTATGTGTCTAAAATTTCTCATTGAGGTAACATCTCCTGTCCCTGATCCAACACAATAGGTTTCATTAGAATTGGTTTCACCAATTGGGATTTATGATCATTTTCCCAAGGTGACCTGTTACAAGACTGTTCAGAATAGTGAAGTTGTACGGAATGCCACGTGTCACTGGTTCATATTCAGGTTCTAAAATTTGAACCAAAGAAAGTAAAATTTGTTCTCTTTCTGGAACGTCTTCAGGAATTCCAGTTGGACCTCTGTAGCCCACGCTACAGCAATTCTCCCCAGGTGTCCTGTTTAGGGATGAATTCTGGAAGAGGATGGAACCCTAACTTGGAGGGGTCATATCTCCCAGAATACAGTGAATATGAGGCTGAATTTTGGACACAGTGTAAATAATGATTTTATCTTCGACCTATGAAATTTTCAACTCTTTATACTTTTCCAATCTTTGGATATAGCGAATGTACCAAAACTTAGCCGTTTTAGTATTTAGGTTTTTTCCAGATCGGGGTCAAACTAGGGTTTGACTTTCCCGAAGTTTCACCCAACCAAATTTCTTGATCCATGTCTCTAAACTTCGATTTGGATGAGGAGAAAAATCCTATTCTGGGCTCACTCAAGAATTCTTCTTCTGTAGAAAGCCCTAATTTTCCGCACCAAAACTGAAAATGCTCGGAATCGAATTCCGCTTTGACAGAAAGATGCACCCTTCAATGGAGAGTCAAAATAGCCTTCTTTTGCTGATCGATCATGGATAGAGAACCAAAAAATAAGAATCCCTAGATTCTTTAGCTGCACAATGTCTTCTTTCAGGGTGGCTCTGATCCCATGTTAAATTTTCATATGCTAAGCTAAGACATCAGTATTTCATTTCATTTTTCATAACAAAAGCATATAAATAGGATCACTGAAAGATAGACAAGCACAACCATACAAAAGGAACACAAATATTTATCCTGGGAAAACCCTAAAGGGAAAAACCCAGCAAAAGCTTCCCCAATAAAGATGCCCCAAAAAGATAAAAGATAAAACCAGCAAGGAGATCAAAGCCTGATCCTCCTCCTTCTCCAGCTACTTCTCTTCTCCATTAATGCGCTACACAAGTGAGAGTGTGTGTGTCATAAATGAGGAGCACTACACCTCTATTTATATTCATCTGTTCACTTAAGTTAACTCATCTGTCATGTAGGCTCGAGTTAATCATGTAGGCTCGAGTTACACATGTAGGCTCAAGTAACCACACTGGGGTGCTAATGACCCACCTTTACAGTTAGAGGGGACTGCCTCATGACTCTTATTAGTTCTTCCGATTAGGAGCATTGGGGTACAAAGTGATACAAGTGGTTCTCCCAGTAGGACCATCGGGGACCACAAATAAATACATATAGAATATTCTTCGAAGTTACAATATTTCAACACATAAAAGCCAACAGGAAATACCCCTTTATGTCGCTGATATTTTCCTTCACTAATGTTAATGCTGAATGTAGACTGCTCAACTTCTGTCAGCGGAAAATGCAAAATCAATTGTTGATCTGAACCTTTCTGCTCCTTATCTTTCAGGTTTCCAAAGGGGACCATCTCATCTTCATGACAACCTAAGACAGTGGATACATTTGATACAATGTCAAAAGCATCTATAATATGGTTATCATCCTGAAATTAATTAATGTCTTAGTCACAATAAGAGGTGTCCCCTACTGCAGCATACTTGTCATGAATGTTTAGTTATTTATCCAATAAATTGATTTCATGACAGCATTTGGGATATAAAAGATCAGTTGAAAATATTCCTTTGCAAAACAAATGAAAGGCAACATGAAAATCTGCCAAAGAGATGATACTCGCAATAGGAAGAGACCGGTACCAATCACGATCAATCCCCTCTAATAAATAGCCAAAGAGTTTAATCTAAACATCTTCATGCACAATTTGCAACTGATGAATGCAATCATGAAAATCCAGCAAATGTTCAGCTGGTACTTCCCAATCTTATCCTCGAAATCTGGGAATACTACGTTCCCATTCATCTCTACTAGGCACTGGATTAGGAAAACCAGCAATCTTTGAAAACTCACAGAAAGCATACTTCTTTGCTAAGATCTGGTTCATTTCATACCAGTGGAGTCGCCAATAGATTTTTGAACAATGGAATTGCCACTGAATCTGTCTGTCATGGAGTCCCCAATAGATGATTACAACCAAAATAATATCCAGGCATTGTCTATCATCAAAGATAGAACTATGTTGTCTCCCAAGGAAGCTGAGCTTCAATCTCCTCTCCCTGGCAACAGCGCCAATTTTTTAGCACTCCATGAGTCCTTCTAGGTTGTAGCTCAAAGAAACCTGGCAACTTAACTATAATCTCAATATTTCATTCAATGGATCAAGTCAGATGACTAATTAGACCTCACTCACTCAATACATGCATAAACTCAACCAAATAAACAAGGCTTCTAACTATCACTGTTCAGAGGGTTTGTAATAAAGGTGAATAAATGAAGAATTCTCACTATGCTGGCAGATTCATACATAAAGCACTTACATATGAATGGCTAATCATAACAAGGAAATGATACTTGCAAATCAACTCATCAACACAGAGATAGTATGACAGCTATCTGGTATTAGACAAAAAGAATAATCATGAATAAAATATCCAAGTACAAGTATAGAACAGAAAGAAGATGTAATCTGAACACATAATGGAAAAAGAGCTTGTATTATTTGACAAGAACATGAGAAGCTTGAGTACAAAAAGTGTCTAAGAGCCTCCAAAGTTGAACCCCATACAATGATTATTCAATGAGCTTAAATAATCTTTACAAATCAGTTTTAATGTCCTCAAAAGATGGATCTGATAACCTATTTTCCTATCTCAAATCCGAATTTGTGAGGTGGCTGGAAAATGTAAACATTTCCTGAAATACACTGCTCAGGGATTGGCCTATATCTCTCAAATAAAAGCATATTTTTGAAAATTTATAGAGGTTATTTCTCTTTGGTTTCTTATTAAAAAAAACCTCTCTCGGTTCGTTGAGATTCGTTTTCATTTGCCCGACATTTGTATTTCAAAAACATGTGTCAAACAGGGGAATTCTGAGATCTGAAATTTAGGGCTCAGATATAGATTCAATTCTCCCAATATGTGAAATCTATAGGAAAACTGAGAGATTTTATTGGTATTTGACATGTCAGGCACAAAAGCCTCCGATATTTTCTCAAAATGATCCTCCAATCGCCCAGTATCATCATTTGAAAATGATGACTCAACACAGTAAAAATGCCACATTCTTGAAAACGATGCCTATTCTTGTAGTGGACTTTTGACTACCTTCCCGAGCTCTAAATGAAGATCTGAAAGTAACATTGGAAAGCTGAGGATATCTAGTTGTCAATCGACTATTTGAGCATGTAAAAAGGCCTCTCCGTGGCTGAGAAAATTTAGTTTTCCCAAGGCAGTTTATCGTTTGAAAAACCCGACGATTTCGGTGGCTAAGATAGCCTCGAATTTTACATTTAAGATGCTAAAAGCCAAAGATCATTTTCTAATACCTTTAAAGTTGAAACCAAATTCAAAATCAGGTCTAGGACCATGGATATATCTAAGTTTAGAAATTAAGGAAGGTCTAAACCACATTATTTTCTTTTTTTTCCATTTATAATTTTATTGTGTGATCGTAATATATATATGAGTATAGAAATTAAGGAATGTCTAAACCACATTGTTTTCTTCTTTTTATCCATTTATAATTTTATTGCATGTGCTTGACTAATTTTGTTGTACATCTATGGTACTTTGCATCCAATAGACAAGTAGAGTAAATTGCTACTTTCATGTTTTCAATTTCTTTTTGTTTTGTTTAAACAATGGCATTCCAAGTGGGCATTTTGGACAAAGTTGAACAGTTGTGGGAGATTTGTTAGTTCTCTTTCGAGGTATAAATTATAGTGGGATTGGCATAGTCTATCTTTAACTTTTATTTATTTTTATTTATATATCAATATGAACATGGTTTCTTGCATTGATTGTAGGTTAGTGGTTGTTTAAGTCACCTCTGAATAAAATGATCACATAAGTTTTGATACTTCTTGTCAACAAGCAAACTCGAAGGTATTGTTTCTAATATTACATCTCATTTCATTTTCATTTATCTAGTGGCTAAGAGTACTTAGAGTTAATGCCCATTCTTCTTGATGTGAAATGGAATCAGTTGTATATTTCTTTTTACTATTCTATATACATTTTGGGTTATGAGTTGCTCCATTTTCTCATCCTTTGCTTCTATATAAATTGAAATTCTCCTTTCCATGACATCATCCACCACTATCTTCAAGTTACTTATGAATTTTCAGTCAAATTCAGATATCTTGGCATGACTCTAGATGACTCAGTAGATAGTTTAACATTGGATGCATGCTTGTCATTCCTATAAATTTCTGGGATTTTTGCATTTTGCGTGATTCAAGCATACAAAATAATGATTATCAAGTTACTATAGATACATAATGGCTTGCCTTGTAATAGTCCTTCAAGTCTTTCAAATTCTTTTATTAAGTGTAAGAAGGAATTAAAGGACTAGTACAGGGTAAGTCATTATGGATCTATAGTAACTTGATAATCATTATTTTGTATGCTTGAATGATACAAAATTTGTTTGAATCTCATCATTATCAAGCAATAACAACTTCTTAAAGGGTGCTAGCTCAATGGTAGAGCACCTTCCTAATTATAGACAAGAGGTTGGTGGTTCGATTTCTCTGGGCCCTATCATAAATTTGTGACTACAAAAACAACTAAATTTGCATATATACGACTATTAGTAGCTAATTTATCGTATCTTATAGCGCAACTAACGTTTAATTGTATTTAGCTTAGTCATTAATATGTTATCATCTAGTAGTTTATTTAGTCATATATTTGGTCATTAATTGTTGCAATCGGTGACTAAATCGGTGACTAAATCAGTGACTAAATCCGTGACTAACTCAATGACTAAATCATTGACTATCAATGACTAAATTAATGACTAATAAAACAACATCTTAATGACTAGGTGAAATACGACTAAGTTAGTCAAGCTATAAGATAGTGGAAACTAACTATTATTAGTCGTCGACTCAAAAATAGTTGTTTATAGCCGGATTTTAGTCATTTTCTTAGTCATTAATTTTTCATTTTAGTCATTTTCTTAGTCATTAATTTGCTAGTGTGCAAATTCCCAAGCCATTGATGTATGATTCCCTTGTAACTTCTCACATAAGTGAAACCAACCCACTCTTCTAATTTAATTCCAAACTCTGGGTAAGCCTCCATGATTTCATCCCCTTGAGGTTCATTTCATACCACACTCCCACTATTGTGGGAAGGCATATTTTGTGTCTCTAAGAAACTACAAAGAGAACAATTGAACTATCTCCTACAATTTTACATTCACATCAACAATTCTATAAACAGGAAGAGAAGAAAACATTCAGAGGGAGAAAATAACTAACTGCTTTTAATCTTTTCTGACTAAAATTTCCGTCATAAAATATTATAGGTTAGTCGAACAAGGGACACCTTTGTGGAATAAAAACCTTATCATCATAAAAATAAATGATATCCCATTAATTTCATACCATATTTTCATGATGAAGAAACCATACATATTTTATGTGACCAACAAGCGGCTCTTAAAATGATTATTCTGTTAGGTTTAGCAGCGCTATTGCATAGGCTTGGTAGCGTCGCAAATTAACAATTTTGTAGCGCTAATATTATACCATTATGCAGTGTAGAATATTCTTCAAAGGAAAAGTCTATTTTACCACTTAATTTCACCCTCTTAACACAATGAACCACTTAAATAAAAGCATTTCAAACTTGCAAAATCTAGCAAATACAACATACTTCATATAAAATGTGCCATCTTATTACATTTCACTAGCTACCAATCAAAATTTGAAACAAAGGTATAAAGCAATGCATTTATATCATGTGATGAGTAAGCATTGGGTGAAAGTTTACCTACGGTCAAAGAGCTCAGAATCACTACTGGGATTGGTCTAGGATTAAAAAAATGTAAGATATAAATATAGCAACCCTAGGTCCATACTTAGGTACTAACATGCTCCATCTTGGACATTAATTCAAAAATATGGTTTTTGTCTTAAGGAGGGTTGTTGTTGATTGGGGGTTATATGTCCATTTGTCCCTAATGCTCCATTGTTTAGGGTTGTCCATTGAATAATTTGTAAGGAGATATTTGCCATTGTAGTTGATTATTTAGCGTAGCTGGTTATCTTTTGTCATGAGTATCCATGGTCCATGATTATACATAATATCCGTTCATTGATTATGGTTGGTTGTCCAATGTATTTAATTGTACATGGCTTGGATTGTGCATTTTATTGCAAGGAAATTATGAAAGGAATAATCTGAGTGAATTGTCTCTCTCTTGATGAATTCTTGGTCCTATCTCAAGGGTGGCAGCTGCACTAAAAGACAAAGAGCACAATTGCCTATGGATTGGGTGGAGCGAGCCTCACAAGCATATAGTTTCACAATAAGTGTTGTACAACTAAGTATTGAATTCTAAAATGTATTTAGTGCTTCTCTATTGTTAAATTTGGAACGAAATGTTTGCTTGTGAGTCAATGTTTAAAAATTTTGAATCGGCATTGAATAACCTTATCTAAAATTCAATTAGAAGAATTGCATGTTGTATTTCACATTTCATTTCTTTAAGTACATAGTTTTGTGAAGTAGTCTGCAATTCCGACAATACCACCGAAAGTCCTATAGGATGTACATAGAGACTATTGCAGTTCCAATAGCAATGTGTAGTCTGCAATTCTGGTAATACTACGGGAAGTCCTATAAGATGTACAGAGAGACTATTGCAATTCGGGTAGCATGTAGTCTACGATTCTGTTAATACTACTAGAATTCCTATAGGATCTACGAAGAGACTATTATAGTTTTGGTAGCAAGTAATCTGCAATTCTTGTAATACTACCGAAAGTTATGTAGGATGTATAGAGAGACTACTATAGTTTCGATAATTCTACCAAAAGTCTTGTAGAATAAACAAGAGAATTATATAACACATAGATGGTTAGCTAAAACCAATCTTGTGTTCCAAGGCGGATATGGCATCAAAGCTTGTAGTTCACTACAAATGTCTATGCTTAAGAGAAAAAGAGCACATGTTACAACTAACCCAACACACAAAAGTTGAAGTAATGAGTGGTTGTGGTTAATATTTCATAACAAGGTTGATGTGATAGATCAATGGGTTTATGCTTTAGTGTGTTAGAACCTTTGTGTTTATTTTATTTCTTGATATTCATCTATTTTCCATTACAAAAAAAAATTGGGGTGATATCTTGAGTCGAGTAATGTAAGGGTATGTTACAGGTTGGAAATTTTTATTTTGTTTCGCCTATTGATGCCTACAATAGTGGTTCCAATTTATTTATGTTGGCACCGGTGCATCCTCGTCTTATATGCACTGATGCATTTTAGATATACAAACACACCAATACAAAAACATCCACTAGAACCTCTACCCGCTCGCCTCCGCTACGGACCTCCACTATAAACATATATTTGGCTCTTTTTAGAGGAGCATCCACAAAAACTTCCACTAGAGGGTATTTTCCTTGTAGTGTCTTAGGATCACAGTTAGGTTCCTTACACACTTATTCATACTCTTGATCTGGCTATGGTTATTATTATTTTGAGATGTTATCACAGTGTCATTCCTAAATTATGATAGCTACAACTGTTTACTCATGGGGCACTGTAGTATGACATTCTAAGCATATTATGAAGCACTACAATATGACGCATTAACAAATTTCTTAGAGTTACATGCATCAATGGCATGTGTTACTAAGTGTAAGAAATGATCCATGCATTGACACATGTAACTTTAGATGACTTCTTCTTAAGCTCTCAATTAGGCTCCTTACACTCCTATTCATATTCCAAATCTCACTATGATTATTATTATTTTGAGGTTTTCTCATAGTGTGTCTCCTTAATTGTTCTTGTGGGGCTTAAATCGAAGTTAAATGATTGAATGTGGGAGCATCATTATAGAACAAGATAAGCACTAGTGTACGAGTTACCACTATCATACATATAGGAGTTAAGAATAATAATGCAAGCAAAAACACATGTATTATATTTGACGTGATTTAAAAAAAATATTGAATGCAATATCTTTGAGTTTCTTTAATGACTAAAGATTCGTATAAGTGGAAGTAAATACTACCTTCCTGCTTACATCATTTCTTCTCCCACTATGGAACAAACCTAATCCCAAGACATCCAACTAATTGTATTTCAACTCAATAGTAAGGGACTTGCTTCTTTATAGCTCCACTTGTTCATAAATTAGTTCAATGTATTACTTAATGTTACTCATTCCTATAAGGGTGTTAGGTTGTCTAGGGGAAGAGGACACTATGTGTTTACCAGCACGCTCATTATCATGGTGTTGATAGCATGGAAAGGACAAGGAGGAAATGTGGAGAGATTATGGTTTAACTCCCCTATCCTATTAGTATATCCTCCCATATTTTGGAATTTTCTCACTTGCATGACAAATAATGGATTCAAATGGGTTTTGTATTGAAATAGTAATGATGGTTGAGGGGCACTCTGTAAACAATTTTGTTGAACTTAAGGAGAGAATCTCTATGCTAAATGAGACATCAACAGTTTGTATAAATTGTGTCTTTGGTTTGCACCAATAGGTAGTCTTCTAGTTCAATTGTGCAAGCCATTGGAGGATGAAGTATTGGTGAATATAGATGGAAAGAAAGAAGACTTGAAGGACTGAAGTAGGAGAAGGCAGGGATAGATGAGGTCAACGCTGCTCTTGTAGGCAATAGAGGGAAATGATGATGAAGAAGGTCACTAGAGTGCAAATGGCAGCATGGTAGCAACAAAACATTAGCATCAACACTTTCCAGGCCCAATGAAGGAGTAAGTTGAGAGAATTCAACATCAATTTAGAGAGAAAAGGCATTAGCCCACTATCAAGTAGATGACACATAAACTTATGAGTTGGATACTAGACATGGGGAGTATCAACAAGCATGGAGACAAAATATATTAAAACGATAGAGTTATATTGGCACAACAAACCTTTTATTACCTAGGTTGTAGAGGAAAAGGGCATGTAGCAACAGGTTATTCTCACAAAAAAAATTATGGATCCATTTTTTTTTCCGAAGTGTAGAAACCTTGGCGAATCTTACTAATTCATAAATTTCCAACCATAAAATGTTGGGCGATATTTTCCTAAAAAGATTCAAATCCATGAGGGTTTTATATAGTTTCTGGATAATTTTTTCAATGTTTATAGTGAAATATGTGTATCCCATGGAATTTGGGAAAATGAACTTAGAAACAAATGGAAACTGGCAAATCTATTCTTGGAACAAAAATGTCAAAAACTAGCCCATGGGAGAAATTTTACCCCTAAAATGTTCCCTAGTTATTCTACATAAATTGAACAAGTTGGATTAATATGCGGGGCATTGATCATACCAATATGAAGATTGGAAGAAAAAAACGATGACATCAATAACATAGAAGAGGACTAAAAAGGGGAGAATTACTACAACTAATGAAAAGGAGTAGAGTATGACATGCATGGCAATTATCTAAACCGAGGAAGTTGATGGAATCAACCATGAAGGAGATATCCCCAACCTAGATCACCATTGCTTCAAGCCCATACTCTAATGATTGAGCAATGTTACTTCATATTATATTGTTGTTGGATGGTGTTATCTCCATTTGCTATACTAATATTGTTAATAAAACCCTTCATTAAATATAAATTGTTTCTAAATAAATATAATTTTTTTCCAAAGTTTCAAAATACTATTAAACTCGAAAATAACTTTGATATTTGTTTTTGAGCAATTATTTTCAATTATATTAGTAAATGGTATTATCTCCATTTGCTATACTAATATGGTTAATAAAACCCTTCATTAAATATAAGTTGTTTCTAAATAAATATACTATTCTCTTAAGTTTAAAAATACTATAGATATAGATAGCCTTGAAAATAACTCTAATATTTGTAAACAAAATTGAATATCTATTTCGTTATTTCCCTTTATATGTTTGAACTACTCGTAATTCACCATGTATAATTTAGAACCATTATTCTAACTTGCCTTGTATAAATGTTAGTCATAAAGTATTTGAACGTTAGATTAGTTTATTATGAAGTCATACCTAAAGTTGAGAGATGATGGGTCAACGTTAATAAGCACATTGCACTCGAAATAATTAATTAAAAAACCAACCACATGCATATTAATTATTGTGAACTTACAAAGTTCTTAATGCATTCATATACCAAAAAGTCACTAAATCTAAGAAATAGACTTGAGATATTAAGTATTACCAAAAGGATCATAGATTAATCAACTCTGAATAATACGTAATCATAAAATAATGTATCATAAATATTAGGTAAAATTTTCAAGATTTATATGAAAGATCATTACTAAGATTTTTTAAGGTTGATGTGAACAAGGATGGTAATATGCTCACTTGAAAGTAAGTGTGAATCACACAAAAAGTTGGATGTGTCAAATTTTCAACCATTTAGAAAGTGCTATGATCATGTCATGTGCTTGCTAAATATTCTCACCATGATTTTTGGGGTGGATTCCCGTCCGTGACTTTGATTGTTACTAATTGAATATGAAGAAACTAATCATAACGGCTTTTTCAAAAGAAACTAATAAATCATTATGTTGGTATAGCTCTTATAGCTCTATTGGACCGAGGGAGAACACAACTAAAAGTTAAAGACCCTGGTCCCATGCTCTTATTCCTTCCTTTGGGTTTCATTATGATGCTTAGGGTAAATTAGATTACATTGAGCATTAAATGTGCCAAAGTGGTCAATCAAATGTTCACTTAGGCTTGAAGTAAAATAGGTTATTGGGAATTTAAAAGGAATTTAATGAGGTTGACCCCATAAGTAAAAGAGGAAAGGAGATGTCTAAGGAGCTTGATGAGTAGACCTAGGGAAAAAAGGGAAAAGGAGATGTCTAGTTGGTTGGAATATAGGAAACCACCAAGTGAAACTTTAAGTGGGAAAGGGGATGGTTAATAAAAATGTTTTTATGTCTATAAAAATATATATAAAAGTTGTATATGGAAATTAATATCCGTAGTCTAAACATTTTAAACTAAAAAATATGATTTTTTAAAGTAAAATTTAAGAAAAAAAATAGTAGACATTTTCAAAAAATTTGGTTACAACTGTTAAACTCTAAAATCTAAAGTGGTTGAATCCATTTTCATCATCAAAATTACTATTAAAACTGAATTAAATTCAAATTTTATAGAATAAAAAATGCCTAATTTTGGTGAATCGCATCCTCAATATTTAGACATTTCCAAAATTAATATATATATGTTTATATAAAAATATCTATATATTAATGAAATAAATTTTGTTCACTAATAAAAGTTTTTGTTAAAATAAGAATTATGTGAAGTATTTTTTGAGATTTATATTAGATTTTAATTGTTGAAAGATTTTAGGAAATCTAGATTTTTCAATACATTTTTTTTAAATTATATTGGAAAATTTGGTTTTTTATGAATTGGTTTCTAATTTTGGTTAAAATGTGAATATGCTTGTTTTTTTAATTTAAAAAAAAAATCTCATAACTATACTAAACAATAATAGAAGTTTTGGATTATGAAAGCTTTTGAGTTTCAAGATTCATATTAAAAATTTTAATTGTATAAAAAAATTTAATAAATATTATAAAACATTTTTTAACTTTCTTTAATTTAAAACTTATAAAATTTAATGTTACATTGACAAAATAATGAAATTCTATTATTAAAATATTTCAAATAATAACAAATATTTTAAATTACTTAAACATGTAATACATTAAATTAGTAAAATTATATGAATATTAGAGGTTAACTTTATATAATTTAAATGAAGGGGTGTTTAAAGATACTAAATTCAGTTTTACATTAAAAACAATAATTTTATCTATCTCAAATTGCAATTTTAATTTTAAGAAAAATAAATACTTCATTAAATTTCAATAATAATAAACTAAAAATATTAAACTTTTCTTCCTCATGAAAATTGCATAACTGAAACTAGAAATGGCAGACAACCATTGAACCCCCATCCAAAAGCATATGAGCAGGCGACCACAGCTCATAAAAGATGAACCCATCATCCACCAAGAGAGCCAATTTGATAAGTGGTCGGCCATAACGTTTTGCTCTCGAAAGATGTGAGAGAAAGAAATGAAATGGAACTAAGCGATCAAAGACATCATTCGGTTTAGCCAGGGGGGCGGATGAAGAGAGTTAATTCTCATATTACCTTTGGCCCATTCTATAATGATCCTGGAGTCATCAAAGACATGAATCTCGTCTAAAACTGCCTCCTTCGTAAAGTGAAGCAAGATCCACATGGAGAGAAGCTCTCCCTTAGTGTTTGACCCCAGATTGCAATCCATCCACAGCTTGTAAAAACTTTTATCCGTCATCTGAAGTATGGTTCCAGCCCCACAGAGTTTGAAATCTTCCTGAGAAGCCCCGTCGAAGAATCCCACTAGACTATGAACTAGAGAAATGTTCTTTGGAATGCGAATCAGTTTCCCACAGCGACCGACAGTTGATATATCTCTGCCATTTTCCAGAAAACCTTTTAGCCCCCAAATTGTAGCAGAGGAAGGATTCGGCAATTTGTTCTAAAAAATGCATAGTTCTTGCACTTCCATATTTCAAACAGTATGAAACAGGGAAGATTGTACTATGTTGGATAAAGTTTTCTCCAACACAAGAAGCAGTTCGAGAGAGAGTCACCATCCTAGTTGGGAGCAACCCCAATCAACTTACCAGTTTCATGCCAAACCGACTGGCTGAAGCTACAATCAACGAAGAGGTGGAATATGCTTTCATCAGATGATCCACAAAGTAAACAGATGCTCGGGCCGCATATTCCACGACAGAGAAGGTTATCCCAAGTTAACAGTTGGTTGTCTTGTGCCAGCCAACAAAAGTAGATGATCTTAGGAGGAGCTTTCCATCTCCAAATTGAAAACCACCATTGTCGAGGGACAATGGGTGGATCCAATAGATATTGGTAAGCCAGTTTGGTTGTGATCGACCCTGAGGCTGAATTGTATGACCAACAAAGTTTTTTTGTAGTCGGCAACAAACAGATAGCACCCATGATCAATCCACGAATATAACCAGTCCATTCGGCACCCATAGGACCATAAAGGCCCAGTTGATCGACAGAGATCCACTTCTGGAAGGTTGAATTGTTGACAACAGTTTCCAAAACATGATAAAGGGAATGATAACCCGAGCTATGCAGATGAGACAAGAGGGGCCATGAAAGTAGATATGAATGAGGACCCCCAATGATAGGTTCCTCACCCACCCGAATGTCCTTCCCGTCCCCCGGAACCCATGCCAACCAAGAAGAAAATAATTTAAATGCTCCTAGTAGTCCCACCCAAATGTTGGAAATATGTCTCCCTGGCTCCTTGAAACTTTGGATCCATTGAATCAGTGATAGCTTCCGGAAATATTTTTCTTTTAAAACTTGAGACCATAGGTTGCCCCCTGTGACTGCCAGCCAAATGGTTTTGGCCCTTAAAGCCAACGAAAACATCGACATGTTCTTTAGTCCCCATCCACCCAACTCCAGAGGGCGAGCAATGGTTTCCCAACTGATCTAAGGATCTCCTTCAAGCTTGCAAGGCTTGTGACAAAGGTCAGCTCTAATACCAATTGTTGTTGTATTTTATTTTTATTCAATGTTATTTTTATTTGCACATCTTTTGGATATGACTTGTTTGCAAATGAGGAGAATGGCCATAGCATGGGTCATTGACCTTCTTACCTCTTCAACGTTGACTACTCTCTTGCCATGTAAGTATTGTTTCAAGTGCATGAAAGTTCCTAGTTCAATATTTACATTCATTATGGGGTTATCTACATGCACATGCACGCTTCTTCATGGTACAAGGTTTGTGTCCAACATATGTGTGGGATCAAGAATTGAGGCCCAAACCTTCATCACAAGGGTGTCTCAAACTCCCTTACCAACCATCAAGGGTTTCATCATCAAGACCAAGATTGTAACAAGCCACAAGGGCTTCATTAGGGATCCCACCATTAAGGTGCCATGTCGCCATCCATAATCAACCAAGTGTGTCAAACTAAAGTGTCCAAGTGTCATCACATGTGTGTGGGTGCCTTCATCATGCCATCATGCAAGCAATGTGCTTCATGACCTTTGCAAGGGCATCAAGGTCTTCATCAGGGGTTCCATGGCATGTCAGAGACCATACATGGTCATCATCAACATACAAGAGCTCCATGACCCAACAAGGGCAGGAAGGTCATCAAACCACTAAGTGTGGGTCCAAGGACTTCTTCATGACTTCTTCAACCACCTCAACCACACCAAGAGGCCCCTAAGGGCCAAGATCCATCGTGACATCACCTGTGGGGTCGCTAGGCCTTCTCCTAGGGTAACATGACACCATCAGAGCATGAATGCCCACAAAATGTGTCATTAATGCTTCTCCAACCCATCTAGGATTGCTCCAACATCCATCAAGGCTTCAAGACCATCTTCAGGGTATTCAACACCATCAGCAGAGTCTTCGACATCTTCAGCAAGGTGGTGGCATAGAGATCTAGCCTTGTGGGTACAAGGACCTTGTCATCTGGGTACAAGGTGCTTCAAGGCACAAACCCATTTTGTAAGGTTTTGTAAGGGATCCAAGGCACCGCAAGTGGGACATGGTGGCATCAATGACGATCTGTAGGGCCATTGCAAGTCCATGTTGGCATCAATGACAATTTCATCAACATCCATCCAAGATGAAAATAATTTAAATGCTCCTAGTAGTCCCGCCCAAATGTTGAAAATCCGTCTCCCTGGCTCCTTGAAACTTCGGATCCATTGAATCAGTGATTACTTCTGGAATATTTTTCTTTTAAACTTGAGACCACGGGTTGCTCCCTGTGACTGCTAGCCAAAGGCTTTTGGCCCTTAAAGCCAATGAAAACATCGACATGTTCTTCAGTCCCCATCCACCCAACTCCACAGGGCGAGCAATGGTTTCCCAACGGATCAGATGATAACCCAACGGATCAGATGATAATATTGAGAACATTAATTTTTAATATTTAATGTTCATAGGATCGATGTGTTCTTCAGTCCCCTTTATTCAAACTTTTTTACTTCTAAATTAATATATAATATTGAGAACATTAATTTTTAATATTTAAAAATAAATTTCAACAAAATTTTCCCTTTATTTATGCTATGTTTTTTTGGTGGGTTTTGGTTGGAATCTAGTATTTTTTTTATAAAATCCAAATTTAGAAATGTTCAAATTATGTTTTTGAATCCATAAATAGATTCAACATCCTAAAATACTCCATAACACTTCGATTAAATAATTTCTATAACTAACATATTTAATTCAAAATTTCTTTTACAAATTT
>LPNX010661488.1:3029-28039 GCA_001517045.1 Pseudotsuga menziesii | reverse complement strand
GGGAAAGTTGGGTAGCAGCTGCAAGTTGGTCCCTCTCTTCTACGGCCATTGCCTGCAGCTGTCTTGTCCGTATCAGGAGCACTGCCCCCAGCTGTAAGCTACCGAAATTTCCTCCATTCCTTTCAAAACAGCAAACAGTAGAAGATATTATCAAGGGGACCCAATACAACATGTACTGCCTGTCCGCCTGGAGTCCACGAGGACTACAATCTCCGGAACTCCACCGATATGGCGCGCTATGCTCTATGTGAGTCACTGCTATGTATGTTTGTAGTCTTGTTTTATTTTATATTCCCTTTAACAGTCACATGAACACTCCATTCCTCGAGCATTTTTAGTATTATATAAGGGGCTTGTGTCTCATTACATTGTATCCATTCCCCCTGTTGCTTTGTGCGTTGTTTCTGGGAGGAAATGGGGGTTTTTGCATTTTTGGGTTTGGTTCTCGTCATTGTATTATCCTCAGTTGAAGCATGGAGGCCATGGCCTCAATATTTCAATCAGACTACTACTGCTTTGGGACTGAAACAGCAGCCCAACAAGGCAGATTTGCAGTTTGGGGCTTCAAAAAAGCATGAAGGGTCTTCAACGTTTGTGAATATGAGGTACCATATGGGGCCTGTGCTGACCTCTACCATCAATGTACATACAATTTGGTATGGCAGATGGAGCAAGAAGGAGAAGAGGATTATCAATGAGTTTCTGCTATCTATCTCTAATAATACCAAGAGCCCTTCTGTGGGTCAGTGGTGGCAAACAGTGCAGTTCTATACTGATCAGACTGGTGCCAATATTAGCAGAAACATAGTTATTGCTAGTCAGCATGAGGATTACTACTCCCATGGTAAGATACTGAGTAGGCTGACTGTTCAGGAAGTGATAAAGAATGCCATAAGTGCCAAGACTAGTCCCCTTCCTATTGATCCCAAGAATGGCCTTTATCTTCTCCTCACTTCTAGCGATGTAGCTGTCCAGGACTTCTGCAGGGCAGTCTGTGGGTTTCATTATTTTACATTCCCTTCCATTGTAGGATACACACTGCCTTATGCATGGATTGGGCACTCTGGAAAGCAGTGCCCAGAAGTCTGTGCTTATCCTTTTGCAGTGCCAAGTTATATGACTGGAATGAAGGCATTCAAACCCCCTAATGGCGATGTTGGGATTGATGGGATGATAAGTGTGATTGCCCATGAATTGGCCGAGCTTTCTTCGAATCCCCTGATCAATGCCTGGTATGCTGGTGAGGATCCTACTTCTCCTACTGAGATTGCAGATCTGTGTGAAGGCCTTTATGGGACTGGAGGCGGTGGATCTTACACTGGACAAGTACTTACAGACAAATTTGGGGCCAATTACAATGTCAATGGCATTAGGAGGAGGTATTTAGTGCAGTGGATATGGAGTCCTATTTTGAATGCCTGTTCTGGACCAAATGCATTAGATAGCTGAAGATGATATAGTCGTCCTGTTAGTAGAAAATGGGTTTGCTAGTTGTCATGCTTAGACTTTGGGGTTTGTCTCAAGCCTTACTGTTGCAAATGCTTTTTGTGGGTTGGATCTAGCCGGCTTATTCATGGCTTTTTTCTTGGTATAGACCTCAATATGCCTCAAAAGTGTTGTGGAACACTTAGGTTCTCGTCCCATTTTTATTTCTTGACAGTATGTAGTGACTGTTTTTCTTTCAACGGTCATACCACTGTGTGTGCGTGCGTATGTTTATACAGCTTTGTCTATTTAGACTATTCTCAGAGAAATCTTGAACAGAGAGCATTCATGTCTGTTGAATTTTTAAGGAGATCTATTATGCTTAAGTTTTAAGGACACCTATTATGCTTAAGTAGAGGAGTAAATCTTATGTGCACATCAAACTTAGTAGAATTTCCATTTATGGTTGCTGGGATCCATGCTCTGATTCACTCACTAGTCAAGATTCACTTGTGAGCTATTGGATTACACCGTTTTAATTTTGGAAATGACATTTATTAGCATAAGTTTTAAGGAGAACTATTATGCTTAAGAAGAGGAGTAAATCTATGTGCACATCAAACTTAGTAGAATTTCCATTTATGGTTGCTGGATCCATGCTCTGATTCACTCACTAGTCAAGATTCACTTGTGAGCCAATTGGATTACACCGTTTTAATTTTGGAAATGACATTAATTGTTTTAAATGGTGTTTTAAGCCCTGCAACAACTGCATTAGAGGAAACACTGGATAGCTATTTGACATAAAAGATCTATTGATTGAATACTTGAGAACTTCACTTGATTTTCTGTTTTAAAATATCTGAGAGGGCCACAAATTTTGTTCTCTACTAGTTTCCTGAAAATTTTGTATCCAAATATATGAAATTCTGTTCTCTTTTCTAGTTTCCTAAAATCTTCATATCCAAGTTATATGAAGTTTCTCTCTTTTAGTTCCCCAAAATCTATCTATAAGTTATATGACGTTTTTTGTTCTCTCTTTTAGTTCCCCAAAATCTTGTATGTAAAAGATATGAAGTTCAATTCTGTTATTTTCTAGGTTCCTAAAATCTTGTATCAAAAATATGTCTATTGCAAACTAGATTGTAACACTAATGGCCTTCCCAGTATTATTCTAAGAAATGTTTGTTTAAAACATGTAGCACAGTAAATTTCTGTTTCTGAAACATGTAGCAGCAGCGTAGTGTGTATTTTGTTTCAGTTAATAGCAAGCAAAGCTTTTGTAAAAACATCTGCAAACACAGAATTCTGCAAAGACACATTCTTTGGATCACAATGCAAACATATATTCTTTGGATTACAGAACTGAAGCAACTCTTTTTTTTACATTGCTTTCATCCAATTCAATCCATCTCATCATCTTCATGTTACGATAATTAATTCAAACCATCTTCTAACGTATGTGTGAATCTTCTCTCAAGAAAAGTAATTAAATTAATTTTAATCATCTTATCTTCAAGTTCTTCAATAATGGATAATTAATTCAATCCGTTTCTCAAGAAAAGTAATTAAATTAATTTTAATCATCTTATCATCGAGTTTTTCAATAATGGATAATTAATTCAATCCGTTTCCTAACCGAACCAGATTCTCGTGTTCATTTAAATCATTCAAAAAATCGTTTACCGTTTTACACTAAAAACTTTGTATCATTCTAAAAGTACGTCTGTCGTTTTTGGGCACTTGATTTATTTTTAATGAAAAAGACGTTTATAAATGTTGTCATTCAAAAAAGAACGTTTGTCTTTTATGGGAGTTGATTTTTTTAATGAAAAGGAAGTATGGTTTTTTTTTAATAATTAAAAATGTTTGGTTTGCTAAAAAAATTTGGTTGAACACGTAGTCTAGATACATTTCACTTCGAAATTACACGTGTTCGGAATCCAAATGTTAAAAGAACTATCTGCACCTTCATAGAGTTGTTTATATTTTGATAATATTTAAATACTTTGGAATTATCAAGTATTTAAAAGTCTTAAATTTTTCTTATTCTAAATGCAATTTTTTTAACACAAATGTTTGCAATCTGTATTTTTCCTTTTTCAAATGCAAAATTTTTAATACAGAACTTTAAGAAATATTTACACTTTCATAGATTTGTTTAATAAATATTTACACTTTCATAGATTTGATTTTTTAACACAAATATTTGCAATTTAAATTTTTCTTTTTTAAATACAAAACTTTGAGAAATATTTACACTTTCCTAGATTTATTGTTTTATTAATACAAAAGTTAAATTGATTTTTTATTAATACAAAAGTTAAAAAAAATTTGCTCTTTAATAGCTTTAAATTCTAGATTCTTAAAGAGTACAACAATTAAAAACACTCTAAAACACTCTTTTAAGAACACTGTAAAACACTCTTTTAATTACAACAATTAAAAAATTCTGAAGGATTCAGATATTAAGTTACTATAGACCTAAGCCCATTTTGTCTCTAAGTGGTGTCGTTTTTTTCGACACTTTTATAAAAGTTAAAACTATCTTTTTTCTTCTGAAAAAATAAAATAAAATACAACAATTAAAAACACTCCATAAATTTAAAATTAATCTGAAACCTAATCCATAAATTTAAAATTAATCTGAAACCTAATTTATGGATGTGTATTATTTTTATTATTAATTTAGAGTTAACATGAGAATAACTCAGCTTTAAATTTTTCTAAGAATACGACAATTAAAGACACTCCATAAATTCAAGGTTAACATGAATCGTCATTTACGGAGTGTATTGTTTATTATGAATTTAGAGATAACATGAGGATAACTCCATAAGACTCCTGAAGGTTTATTATTTATTATGAATTTAGAGTTAGCTTGTAGATAACTTCATAAATTTAGAGTTAACATGAGTATTATTTATTATTTATTTATAGTGTAGAGAGGATTATAAAAGTGTTATTTATGAAAATATTTTAAATCATATTAAAGTAACATAATTAAATCATATATAATGAATAATTTAAACAATAATAAAATAATTATGAAAAAAATTTGAACATTAAGAAAATAATAAAATGCATAAATAATTTAAAAATAATAACCTAAAAAATAATAAAATGCAAAAATAATAAATAAGTTAAAAGTAACCAAGAAAATAATAAAATGCATGAATAATAAATAATTTAAAAGTAATCACAAGAATACATGGATAATAAAGTAATAAGATGGATATCATAAATAATAAATAATTTAAAAGAACTGAATGAATACATGGATAATAAAGTAATATTGTTGAATGAAGAAAACATGTGAATAAATAATTTAAAAGTAATCAAGAAAATAATAAAATGCATGAATAATAAATAATTTAAAAGTAATCTCAAGAATACATGGCTAATAAAGTAATAAAATGCATATCATAAATAATAAATAATTTAAAAGTTAACTGAATGAATACATGGATAATAATAAATTAATATTGTTGAATGAAGAAACCATGTGAATAAGGAAAACATATAATTCATAATTAATAAATAGATGATATGATAATCAATATCATTATTTTTATTTGATAACTATTACTATTTTTTTATTTTCATATCAACCATATGAGAAAAATAAGATTGAAATAAAAAACAATTTAAATGTTTAATTCGAAATAAAAATACTGTAGTAAAAGTCATATTGTCTCATTAATATTTTTTTATATCAGTAGTAGTTCTTTTTAGTGTAATTTTTGTGATTTATGGATTGTTAAATTTCAAGTCAGTTTTAATTGACATTGTTTTTTATTATCTTTTTCCATAGTTGTAAAATGAATTGTTTGAGGGAATGATCTATCCCATGAAACCCTTACATAATTAGTACGTCATAATAAAATATATTTGGGTGGTTTTGGGGATAAACTTTTAGGGTTACACAATTTATTCTACAACTTTAAAGAGAAACATTGACAAGTCTTGCATCAGTCCATATGTTTGGCATAATAAGTAACTCAAGTTCCAAATCTTATTCATATGTTTTCATAGAACAATTCAATTCTTACTCTTGTAGCAACATTGACTGCAATGAGACAATTTTGGTATCTCATACAACACTTATTATGATTTTGTACATTATTGTTTGTGGAAGCATCTAAAGAAGTATTTGTATGAATCATAAGTAATTTTTAGTTTTTAGAGTTAGCAGTGCGTCCCCAACATTCATCAACAAATGATTGAACCACGTCACCATTTTGATCGCAGCCTCAAGGAAAAGAGATCGCAGCCTGCATGCCTGATCGCTGCTTGCATGCCCTTCGCAGCCTGCATGCCCTAATCGCAGCCTGTTCACATGAATCATAGTTTGAAAGGAAGGCTGAGTTGGAAAGCTGTCTGATCGCAGCCTGCTTACGAGGAAGGAGCTGACTATGCCTGGATCTGGTTGCTAGTACCTAGATCTGGTGCCTAGACCAAGTCCTCTTGGGTTGGCATGAGCTGAAAATTGAATCTTTATCTTCCTGGACGTATGAGTTGAGAGGTTTGATCGGAGAGCTAATAGCCTGATGGCAGGGCTAGGCGATGGTTTGTCGTCAGGACTCCGATCAACCACCTTTGATCGGTTAATATCCACTCAAAATAAGAGATCCAGGCGAGGAGAAACCTCGAAATTTGTAAAACGTATTGAAGATGTCCCAGAAGTTGCCCTCCCCCTGGAAGAAACCATCTGGGTAGCCCTCTCTCTGGTAGACAGAGCTCTGATCGGTCAATTCACTGGGCTTTGGCCCTCGCCAAAAACCACTGATAGCTGGGTACAAAGAAATTGGAGGCCACTGATCTCCAAAAATGTTGCGTCCTATGCCGTCGGAAGGGGTTACTTCCTGTTCGCCTTCGAAGCCAAAGAAGATAAAGAACTAATATTCAGGAACAGACCCTACTTCATGTGGCCATAAGGTCTCTACCTGAACAGATGGACCCCGGACTTCGATCCCGAAGCGGACACCCCCAAAGCTGTGCCAGTATGGGTCAGACTCCCAAATCTCCCAATGCATTGCTGGAATCCTAAATCTCTACACGCTATCGGGGACGCCTTGGGGAACTATATTGATATGGCCAGCCCTAAGGACCAATACGCCTGTGCCCGGATCTGTGTTGAGGTCGACCTAGAAGCCGGTCTGCCAGAAGCCATCAAACTAACAGTGGGAAACTGGGCACATTTCTAGAAACTTGACTACGAACAACTTCCCTTCAAATGCAGAGGATGCCATGAATACGGACATTTCATGCGCAACTGCCCTAAAAAATCCGAGATCCAGCACGAAAAGACGGAAGGTTGACATAAAGTGAATAGATCCAAATCTAAAAATCAAGCCGGAGCGGATCTAAAGAAGGGCGAAGGAAACAAAGAAGCAAGAGTCATTATTCAAGAAAGCATTCAGGCAACTTCACCAATCAAAGAAGCTATTGAAATAAGGGAAGACTCCAGCCAAATGGAAGAGAAGTCAAGTAATGAAAATAGTAAGGAGTCTGAATCAGCCCCTTCAGATCAAACTAAAGAGCAAGAAGAAGCAACTCCAATGACAGAAGAAGAAGAAAGACGAGATAAAAATGAAGAAGAATCCGAAACGGAGGAAGAAGAGGAGGAGGAAGGGGAAATTGAAATCAATACCCCAAGATTGACTAAAACCAAAGGAAGGAAATCTAAGAAAGAAGAACGGGAACAGGCCACCTACAAGGACAAGCTACAAGGGTCCCAACAAACCTTGGAAAAGCTGCTAAAAAACACAAGGAATACTCGCCAGCATGGGCATGTCCTGAAAGGGATGCCCACCTCCTCCAAAAGTAAGTAATGAGGGTTCTTTCCTGGAACTGCAGAGGTCTCGGTAGCAAAATCAAGGAAGAAGCTATGTTAGATCTAACTTCCCTTCACAAGACGGACATCTTCCTGATCCAGGAAACCAAGATGGAGGAAGAGGAATTCCTCAAGGTCAGCAAAAAATTCTGGAAAAAAAGGCAGCGCTGCAATTAGCTCAAGGCGAGCCTCTGGAGGCATTGGAACACTGTGGGATGCCAAGAAATATGAGGCTATTGACATCAAGAAAAGCCTTCACTGGATCCTCATCCTGCTGAGGCAAATTGACAGCAACAATTTGGTAAGAATCTTCAATATCTATGCTCCTAATTCCTTTACTGAAAAAAAGAACTGTTGGAACCTCCTCCGGGAGGAAAGAAGTAACTTGCATGGAAATGTAATTCTGGCAGGGGACATGAATGTCATCCTAAGCCAAGATGAAAAGAGAGGAGGCTCACTAGTCAAAGACCCCATCAGAGAAATAGTGGATGAGATAAGTATGGAGTGGGACCTCATGGATGTAAAGCCCACAGCTGGAAAATACACTTGGAATAATAGGAGGATCGGACCAGGCCATATAGCTACCAGGCTAGACCGATTCTTGATCCAAGACACCTTTCTCCTGATGGGCCTGAAGCTGACTTCTAAAATTCTGCCATACGGAGGATTGGACCACAAGCCTATCCTCGAGATGGTGAAAGATATGAATCTAGGACCAATCCCGTTCAGATTCAATCCAATCTGGGCTAAGCAAACTGAGTTTTTAAACTTAGTGGCAGAATCTTGGTCTCGTCCGGTCACAAGGTCGCCATTTTATGTCTGGGAGGAGAAGCTGAGAAGGCTCAAGAAATCTCTAAAGAGCTGGGCTAAAGAGATCCCAAATCCAAATATTATCAAAAACCAAGCTGCTCTAGGGTTGGAACAGCATCAGGCAGGCATGGAGGAAAGTAGAGTGAATTATGAGGACATCCAAAAGGAGAACAAGCTTCAAATGGACCTCCACGCTGCCTGCAAAATTGAATCTGAATGGTGGAGACAAAAGTCTAGATGCAAATGGCTCATTGAAGGAGATAAGAATACCGGGTTTTTCCACAAACACGTAGAGGTCAGAAAAAACCAAAATAGTGTGAGTGAGATCCAAATTCAAGACACAGTAATCAACAATTTTGAAGAAATAAAAGCTGAAGCGTCCAGGCACTTTAGTGAACTGTTCAAAGACCAGCCAGTTCCAATCGACGCCAAGCTTATGAATCTCATCCCCAACTCGGTCACAAATAAAGATAACAAAAATCTGAATGAGATAATCACGTTGGAAGAAATTAAGAAGGAAATCGATAGAATGGAGGAAGACAGAGCCCCAGGCCCTGATGGGTTCAACGTTAACTTTGTAAAAATTTGCTGGGAGATCATAAAAAAAGATTTATTAAAAATGGTCTGTAAATCTCAGAGATGCGACAAGATTGGGGGCAGCACGAATTCGGCATTTTTGGCTCTCATCCCTAAAGAGAAGGAAGCAAAAACCTTTGACAGGTTCCGGCCAATATCCTTGTGTAACATTGGATACAAAATTATTACAAAAATTATGGCCACCAGGTTAAAACATATCCTGCCCTTCATAATCTCGAAGAATCAAGGCGGATTCGTTAAAGGAAGGAAGATATGGGAAAATATCATTCTGGTACAAGAGGCAATCCACTCAAGTCTCAAAAACGGAGATAAAGGAATGGTGGTAAAGCTAGATTTAACTAATGCTTTTGACAGAGTCAGCCACTTGTTCCTCTTCCAAGTAATGCTAAAGTTCGGTTTTGCCCCTGAATTTGTAGCTTGGGTCAAGGCCTGTATTAGCAAAGCCATGGATAGCTCCGCTCATCAATGGAAGAGCTGCCCCTTTCTTCCAAGCTACGAGAGGTCTAAGGCAAGGATGCCCGCTCTCTCCTCTGTTCTATGCCATCCAGGCAGCGGTATTAAGTTTTCAGCTGGAACAGGCCAGGCAAGATCAAGAGCTAACGGGAATAAGGATGGCTAGAGGGGTAAAGGATATCAACCATGCACAATTCGTGGACGGCACAATCTTGCTGGGAGGAGCTAGCCAGATTATAGCCCACCGATTCAAGCTGGAACTGAATCATTATTGCCAAGCCTCCGGAAGTAAATTAAACCTTAGCAAGTGCCAGATATTTGGATGGAATTTAAATCCTAGGGAAATGGTAAGTATTTCCCGGGCCCTAAATATGGTCAGAGTAGTTGGCTGGGATTCCTTCACTTATCTAGGGGTACCTATCTTCAAGCTCAAAACTACAAGCTCATCCTGGAGTCCTATAGTGGATAAAATAAAATAAAATAATCACTGGATGGGGAACCGCCTGGTTAAATCTAGCCAGAAGGGTAGTATTAATAAAAGCTGTCCTGAACAGGCTCCTACTCTACCAAAGCTCCCTCCTTCTTGCACCTTTAAAAGTCATAAACCAGATTGAAAGTTTGATAAGATCATTCCTTTGGAAAGGTGGGAATACTGATGGAGGAAAAAAGTTTGCCCTGGTAAGCTGGACAACTATCAAATTACCCAAATAGCAGGGAGGGCTAGAAATCAGAGATCTTAGAATACAAAATCAGGCCATGGGGGCCAAATTGCTGTGGAATGTAATAGCTCCAAAACCGTCCTGGTGCATCCGTGTGATCCAAAACAAATATTTTCCTGGGCCAAGACTCCGTTGTCTGGAAGGGGACAGCGTGAAAAAGAAAGGTACAACGATATACAAGCTCTGCAAAAAATCGCTGCCTCAGTTCATAGAGAACTTGTTCTGGATTCCTGGCAATGGGAAAATGATCAGCATTTGGAAGGACGTGATGCAAGGAAAGCCACCGCCCAAACTCCCTCGCCTGAACACCTGGATGAGTGCACTGGGATATAAATCGTTGTGGGATATCTCAGAATGGGAACTGGAACGCCCCAATCGGTGGACAGGATGGGCATTACCAAACTGCCCGGAAGAATTAATGCCAGAAAAAGAAATGTTACTCAACCACTTAGCCGGATTAGCTCCTGTAGCGAAGACAAAGAAAGATAGGCGCAGCTGGGGAAGAGCTAGTGGTAGCTACACAGCGGCAGAGGGTTACCAAAGCCTGGCAATAAACTATAACGTGCCCATAAACCCAACAATCTGGAATTACCTGTGGAAATGCAAAACTCTACAAAAAATTGAGATGTTTAACTGGACGTTGATGCATGGGAAAGTATTAACAGGGGAGAATTTGGAGAAGAAAGGGATAATGGGGCCGTTCAGATGCCCACTCTGCACTGAGGCAACAGAAAACATCATGCATCTATTCGTGAGGTGTCCTTACACCAGCGCTGTTTGGGAGGAAGTAATGGAGTGTGCGGGAATAGGACCCACTGGCCAGCGTTATTTGGGAAGAAGTAATGGAGTGTGGGGGAATGGGACCCACTGGCCAGAAAGTATCCAGGAATGCTTTCTAAATTGGAAGAAAATGTATAAAGGAGAGCTGGAGCACAAAAAAGGCGTTACAACATGCTGGTTAAAAATACTAAAACTGGTATGTTGGTGTATTTGGATAGAAAGGAACCAAAGAGTATTCCAGAATAAAAGCCAGCCAGCATGGAAGGTGGTGGCCAAGATTAATGCATTACTAGGCGAGGTAGTAAGTATAGCAAAAATTCCAAATAATAAAGAAGATCTGACAGTTGGAGAAAAAAAGTGGATGCAAAAACTCAATGTTCTCACTGGAAATAGCATTAACGTCAAAAAATTGGAAGACTGGGAGGTCCGGATGGACAAATCTCAGTTTGAGAATTGGCTTCGTGAAAGGAAGATTTTTAAATTTTTTTTGACGGGGCTTCTAAGGGAAATCCAGGGAAAGCGGGAGGAGGAGGAGTTGTCGTAAACCAGGAAGGGAAAGTGGAGGATGAATACTACTGGAACATTGGATTCGACTCTAATAATATGGCAGAGGCCTATGGGCTCTGGCAAGGACTTAATCTACTACGGAAGAATGGAGTGGACGAGGTATTGGTATTTGGAGATTCCAGGCTACTCATCCAAGCGCTGATTAGGGGTTGTAAAGGAAAGAATGAGCGAAATGTAAGGTTGATAAACAGAATAAGGGCCAAGGCTAAGTTGTTCAGGAGTATTAAATTTTATCATATTCTTAGGGAGCTCAATGTGCTGGCGGACCTAGCAGCCAATAAATCTATGGCTGTAGGTCTCAATGAGCTTATTGTAAACTTGAATGTAAGCAAGGATATCCCTCCCTAGAATGGCTATTCGCTTGAAGGGAGAGGGGAATTCCAGATGATGGGAGTATTAGGATCCTTATAAGCAGTTTCTCTGCTAAGACCACATTAATACCATAATCGTTTTTGTTAAAAAAAAAAAATTAAAAATTAAAAAAAAAAAACATTCATCAACAAATGACAAAACATTTTTTATTATGGCTTTGTCCATTTTGTTAGGACATAATGTCAAGGGTCACAATTGTTGTGAATGAGTTCCATACTTATCTAGAAGACCTTTAGATGCATATATAGGTTTATCCATAATAGGTGGCAATTGTCCTAAATCATTGACTAATGTAATTGACTTGCCTCTAAATGGAATAATACAATTTTAGAGGAAAGCTTGTCAAAGTCTTGAATCAATTTTGATTAATAAATTTCTTCTAATTAAACATTTTGTTTATCAAGATATATTTTTGCATATTTCATCTTTTCTTGTAAGGTAAATGAATGCAAGCCTTGTAAACCAATAATCTCTTTGATTTATATATGAAGTGTAGAATGAACTATTGTTGCAAGCATGTTGAAAGTTGTAAACCTTGTAGGAGCTAAAAGAAGCAATGGGGTCTTCTTCGAAAGAGACTTCGTTTTAATCGCATTTTTAATAGATTTAATCAAAGAAGGATTTCTTTTAGTTACAAGTCCTTGGATTATCAAATGTAGTTCATCACCCCATGTTCTAGAATGTCACGGAAAGATACTAATACCATATGCTCTTATGTGTCTAATCCCTAGAGTTTCAAATAAGTCGGACATTGAATGCTCATAGGAGCATATATTCTTCATGTTGTTTCTCAAAATATTGTTTGTTAGCTCCACTCCATATTTTGCTTCTTGCAAGTTTTAATGCCACGACAAAGCATAGGTATAATTAAAGATTTGTTGTCATTTCATTAAAATAAGGGAAGTAAAACAACATGGTTACCTACATTTTCTTTTCAACTAACTCTGGATATTTCAACATATATTCAAAACAATTTGTTGTCCAATGCCATTTAAATGTTTGAACGAATCTTCTTTGTATGTTAACACTTCTTAGAAAAAATTCATAAATGATTGTAAATCAATTAAAGTATATACATCACAAAAAATATAAAATGTTAAGTAAGAAAAACAAATTAAATACCCAACAACCTTTTAGTCAACTATTTTCTACCTTATCTTCTCATCTTATGTGATAAATATGTTCCACTTTGTTTTATTTTATGCAAAAGCAAAACAAATAAAAATTAATATTTTATGCAATAATTAAACTCTCTGTACATAAAAAAATCTCATTGAATACATATGTTTAATGCACATTATTGTCGGGATGGTTCCTCTTATGATGCATTTGTGATGATTTATTTGACCATCTCATTGTAATTTTTTTTCAAAATTGCTACTAACATGTTTTCTATATCTTGTTGATCACCCTTTGACATTTTATCAATATTCATGAGTAATGAATATAATGAAAAAATGAATAATATTATACCAAAATTAATATAATAAAAAAGTTAGTTTGAAATTTTTTTGGACTAGTGTATGCATATTATAAAACCATATTAAGCAATAATCATTTTTAAATGTTTCCTTTTTTATATACGTTTTAGTTGTTTCAAGTATCATAAATCTTATTGACAACAACCCTTAAGATGCTTGATGTAGTTTATGTATAATTTAATCCTTGGAGTCATTGCATTGATTTCTAACTTTAAATAAAAAGAATATCTACATATTTTTTCCACTATATCTTTCATAGTTGTATAATTTTTGTTTCCTTCCATTAGCTTCCAACCTCACTCTATATGAATTGATGACCAATTCATTTTCATTTACAAGCATCATGGTTTTTATCTTCTCATGATGACTTTCTATTATCTCGTTGTTAGTCCCTACACAACATTCAATAAATGCAGAATTAAATGTTTAAAACATGTTAACCATTATTATTAAGAAGTATATTCATATTAAAAAGTCAAAGAAAATTTTCACATTGACTACCTTTTGATCCACTTGATTCATCTATTTTAAGCATTTCCATACATATTTTACATTCTTTTCCACTCAAATTTCAAACAATCTTCTGATGTTTTTTCATGATTTTACTCTATATCATACACATTATCCAATACACATCATTTAAACCTATGCATAATTCAAATCTTTTACCTCTATCTTAAAAAATTAAAATAACTTGTCATGTTATTTTCTTGGGATGTGCTTTGTTCTTCTTGGGATGTGCTTTTCTCACTCTCATTTCTATAAGTATTTTTCCCTAATCTTCTGTCAACCATATTCTATCAAGAAAATCTTGCATAACGAAATACACAACCTATTAAATATGTTTTACACATTAAGTAAATAATTTTAAATTTAACATCATTTTTGAGTTAAGCTGTGCGTACAATATAGTAACACACGTCAGTGCAGTTAATATGGACTTAAGCATCCGTGTGTCGTTGTTGTACAATGCACACTAATAAACTTGATAATGTTTTAAGAAAACAAATATTGTGAAAATGATATTCTTGATGTAGTATTTCATTTTGATGTGTAGATTTTCAATATTGCACATCACTTAAGTTGGTAATATTTTTGAAAGGTCGTAGTAAATGTGCACTTTTAATAATAGAAAACATACTAGTGCATTGTTATTGTATTGTGTGCACCATGAACCACAAAATAATTATAAGAATGATAGAGATAGTGTTTGGGAATCAATGCAACGAGTGGTTTAATCCTATAAACATCTATAAAGCCCATATGAAATTACAAAGTACCAATAAAAATTCATTGCCTAAAATAATCTCATTTTCAAATCGTATAGTGAATTACTTCTCAATGCTAGAGTTTGCAGCAACATAAAATAAATAACAAGAATACTAAGTTTTTAGCACAAAAGGTAACTATGGAACTCTTTTATTTTCTTGAAAATGCATTTTAAATACTAATAGGAACAAATAAAAGGTTTATGGAATTTTTAAAATAAAATGAAGGTAAATTTCAAATGAATGAAATGAAGTTACACACTTCAAATTTCTCCTCTATAAATTTGTATGTGACGTATGATGATTCTTTGCAAATTTGGTTTAAAAAAAAAATCCCTCCACTCTAAAGGCTTACATGGTAAATTTGACTTGCACAAGTCTTCCCTTTAAATTTTTGGCAAAAGAATGGAAAATGGACTAGTTATTTTTCAACAAAATGTAATACAAGCTCAATTATTTCACTTGATACTTGGATAAATTGATGATACACGCACACCATTTTTTCTTGGTTTGCAATGTGCTTTATAAATGAAAGTGTACCGATGCGCTATGTTGACATAAATGCACTGGATGAAGAGCATACAAAGACAATAGAAGTGCAAATCTTCTAAATGAAAAATTTGTGGAAGTTTTTCTTTGCAGAGGTTTTTGTGGAGGTTTAGAGTTGGTGCATATCATAATTGAGTGCAATAGTGTTTTTAGGATACTGATATGCATTGATGTGGTAAATGTGAATTAGATGCATTGGTTTCTTTAAAAATACCTTCAAAGCTTTATTAGAAGTTAGAGTGTTACATGCTTCTCAAATTTTGTTTTTAAGGGCGTAGACACATATTGATTATGGCTTTGGATCAAATATGTGGAAAAATGTGATAATATCAAATGACCATTCTTTAGATTTCATTTCATTCCATATCATTTCAAACTCATTAATTTATTCCTTGACATATATAGTGAGTCCATATTTTGTTTATATTTTATCATGTAATTGAATTTATGATGCCTTTGCACATGCATTTTGAATAACATGCATTGTGTTTTGTAGAATTCTAATTTGGGTTTGAGTTTGGATGGATAGGATATTCTTATAGTCCAAAAATGTTACCGTCTCTTATAAGGGGAAATATACAATAGATAATGGTAGATGAAATTGATAGTCACTTTACTCCACCAATTATAATATGCCATTTTCAACACCCATCCTAGACCAATGGTACCATATTACGAGTTGGATTTCTTTTATGACACCCCAATAGTATGTTTCCATTCAAAATGTAAAAAGTTGAAGGTAAACCCTCTATGTGTCACATTATCAAATTATATTAATAATTGGTTACCTAAGGTTTGTGGTTCAATACCTTCCATTGTGGTCAAGGATCCAATAGGCGATACAAAAAAATACATGCAGAAACACTTCCATATGCTCTTTTTTTTTGAAAAGTTGAAAGTGAATCAACTATGTTTCATCCTAAATTTACCAAGCCATATTTTTTTGATGAGTCAAATGAGAGTTTTAATGAGACAAAGTGTGATATCAATACTACCCAAACATTTCTACTACAAGATCCAAAAAGTTATGTAAATTAAGGGGAAAATTTTTCCAAGCACATACGAAGATCGGTTCAATTGTTGGATGGTAGTGATGACTTCTCTCTTCTATCCCATCTGTAAATTAAACGCCAAACCTCTTGCAATTGTGATTTGTATGGTGCTTGTCAATTTCCCTTACCTATGCACGATGTTGGAACCAAATTCTTAATTTGCTAATAAGTATATGATTTCTACGTCTAAATAGATTCTAAAGATCTCGGGTTAATTTTTTTCACATGCATTCATTCTTTCCAAATAGTTAGTATCACTAATGCCATTTTTTGGTCATATTTGAAGTCAATTTGATTACTTGCATATTATTAAATACAAACAAAACATTTCCATGTATAGTATGTGTATGAATGGTTATGCTAGCAAAAAATTTAACACAAAGAACTTGTTCTATATTGATGGTTTTCCATGCAGTCAAGGTAACGTTGCATTTTCAATGGAATTAATGTAAATGTACTACTTAATTTGACAATTGTTTTATAAAGTGGTTAATTTCTTATGTATGATTGAGAAAATATTCTATGCTTCTAATATTTGTGTGGTCTAATGTTTGAATATACTAAATGCTTTGTGTTTACTTATATTATTGATTTATTACATTCAATATTTTTGCAATCAAGATTTTGACAATGAGCAACCTTTCTAGCATATAGTATTGCACCCCAATATGATTTGAAATTGAGAGAATGTTGTTAAATGAGCACATTAATTCATAGAGGATGTCACACCGTATTTGAGTGTACTGTCCTAGCCCGTATATGGGTTAAGGAGGAAGATGTTCCATCTTCAAAATACGATTGAATAAATATTAATATATGGATGGATGGCTGATTACAATGGATATGGCTGCCTTAAATATGGCTTGGCCATCAAATATTGAAGAGACATTTCTTTTCATAACTATATTTAATAATTAATTTCTATTTCTAATAGTTATAACCTATTTATTTATTATTTTATTGTTGTAACATTGCCTTCCCCTTAGGAAAGCATTGTCCTCAAAGCTTAGATTATTGTTGTCATCTTTTCATTCTCGTTTTGTGTTGAAACAACGTTATTACTTTCTTTATGTATTTTGTTTTAGAACTTGTATTAGGTATGTGTTTGGTAGTTACCCAATAGTTTGTCAATTTCCCTTCATTTGTAGCTTGAGTTTGTACTCCATTCTATTTTATTATTGTTGTCCCATTTTCCATGTACATGAATACAAGGAATATTTTTGCGACTGGCCATATCAAGCTTTGTTTTAGAAATCGCTTGTCCCATGATACTTAGGATGTAATCACGTAATGTTTCCCTTTTATTATCCTTAGGGGTTACCTCGAGAAGTGACATCTCTTGAGGCTTCTCACACTTGAAGTTGCCAGATAGTGTTACATTTAGGTTTCTCCAAGGTGTAGAATAGTTAAGGTAGAAGATGAATCTACAATATCTGATTTCTTTGACTGGGATTCTTTTGCATACTGTAGGATCCATCTTTTGTCATTGTATTGATCGTCATTATTATCAACAACATTGGCTTGACTCTTGCTATGATCTTGGTTGAGCTCATTTTTATTTTTATTAAATTTTTTCCATCCCTAAGATATTATGTCTCCTTGTCTTGTTTATTGTCTTGATAAACTTTGTTGAGGCTCATTTTTGTTGAGAGACGAGTCCAACATACCTACACTATTGATATGGCTTGTACTAGACCTTATTTTTTCTAATACTTCCATTATTGTATTCTGGTTCTATGTTATGCCGCTCAGGTTCTGTGCCATGGTGCTCATGTTATGTGTTATCGCGGTCATCTTGTCATCTAACTCTTTGTGTTTCCCGATCATGACTTCCAATTTGCCGTCTAGTCTTCTTTCTAACACTAAAACAACTTCGTTTTTTATTTCTCTCTTCAGCGTTACATTGCTATTTTTCATTTCTTCTTTGAATTTTTCTTGGTTAGCGATGAGTGCTTTGATGTCCATCTCCATTTTCTCAAGTTTGTATTTTAATTCTGCCATAGCTTGGGTCCTAGTATGGGGAGGTTTGTATTTGGACCCAATTTCGCTTTACGAAAAATAAAAATATAACTATAATAATTATTAAAATAATAATTGTATTATATTATATTTTATTATTTTTATTAAAAAAATAATAATAAAATTTATTATTATATTTATAATAATTTTTGTTTTGGTTTTTTCTTTCTCGGAAGGTTTTCGTGGAGAAGGCAAGGAGTGGAGGCTCGAAGAGGAGGAGCCGACGGGGCGGAGCTGGAGGGAGAGCAGAGTGAAGGAGAGAAACTTGTTGATGGCGCTGCAAACAGAAGGGAAGCTATGCGTTGTACGAACGAGAGAAAGTGTGTGCAGGTGGACGTGGAGATGGCACACGGAAGTAGCAGATGGAGACGGTGGCAAGTGGGGAAATGTGACGGAGCAATGGGTAACGAATTACAGTGATGGGGTGACCAGTGCAGCGATGGTGAAGAAAGATTGTTGGAATCGAGGACATGGCGGTGTAGGTTGTAGCGAAGGCAATGTATGGGAGTGCTGAGGAGGATGCCACGATTTGCAAGAGGTTACGCGTAGGTGGAAGGGGAGAGATGGAGCAACGAGTGAGAGAAATGGAAGAACACGCAAGAGGAGAGGAGTTGAAGGGGCACGATAGGAAGTGGCGGAGTGCAGAGGGTTGCGGGGGTGTGGCTGGTGTGGCGTAGGCGCTGGTTAGAGTAGCGGTGTGCACATGCCGCGGTGAGAACGAGTGGAGGTTGACAAGACGCAAGGATGTGGTGTGATGGGTGGCCGAAAAATGAAATGGCGTAGAGGGAGCCAAGAAGGCGGAGCAGAGGGAGGAGTGTGGAGCGATATGGAGTGTGGGGGTGGAAGAAGAGTGGGGTCCATGGAATGGTGCAGAATGGTGAAGCCGATAGTGAGGAGTTGATATGGTTCTGATACCAATGTTACACTGTATTGAGTGCACTGTCCTAGCCTATATGCCGGTTAAGGAGGAAGATGTTCCATCTTTAAAATATGATTAAATAAATATTAATATATGGATGGATTCCTGATTACAATGGATATGGCTGCCTTAAATATGGTTTGGCCATCAAATATTGAAGAGACATTTCTTTTCATAACTATATTTAATAATTAATTACTATTACTAATGGTTATAACCTATTTATTTACTATTTTATTGTTGTAACAAAGGAATCATGCCAAGCAATGTTAAATCAGCCCACTATGTCCCAAGTCATCAATTCAAGATGTCTACAGTGACACTAGTTCCTCACATTTGGGATGGAGATAATAATGTAGGGGTGGGTATGGATGGAATTATTACGGAATCCCCATGAGATGGAGACAATGTCGTTACATGCGTTCCAACAAATATGATATACGGATGATACTCATTTCATTAATATCTTTTTCAGAAGTTTAAAACCTACTTCCATCGACATTCTCCTTAGGAATCGATTAAGGTATAACCAACTACATACATCAATGTTACTATACACTGCTTTAAAGTAATGTATGGTATATCAGACACATGTTTCTCCACATTATTGAGGTATCTGACCATTAAGTTCCTTATATTTTAACAAATCCGGTCACACTATCAGTAATGAAAAATGAGTTCATGCATGCTTGATGATAATGTACATTTTATCGTCTACTAATACTCAAAGACAATACATTTATTATCTACCAATTCTGAAAGATAAGGTACTTCCAAGTGATGATGTCTTCCCCAACAAGTCCAAATAGAATATGTAATTGATGAAAAAGATGGGTTTTGAGTACATATACACTTTTCCTGGGTTTTGAGTACATATACACTTTTCCAACAATTGAATTCTATACAATGGTGAATGCACATATGAAGAAATATGCCAAAAATGTGGCCATTATATTTACCTAAAATAAAATAAAGAAAAAAAGGGAAAAGAACATGACCCTCCTTATAAGATATTGAGGTAGATGCCTATAATCCCAAGGATTCAAATGCTCTTTAATTACAAAGAAATAATAATGTTGCAAGGGTGGCGCGCCTTAGATACAAGTGAGACATGATTTATGTGGATTCTAACAAATTTGATACCCATGGAGCATATAGAGGATATATGGCCTAACAAATTCATGGACAAAGTACAAATATTTAGATTAATCATAACCATGGATAGAGTTACCCTATATTCCCTCCAAAATATCAACTATTTAGTTTGGCCATTGGTAGTGATCAATAACAATATCCCTACATGGTTGTCTATGAATAATGAACATTTTATGTTGACTCTTATAGTCCCTAGTAGAATACAAGTGACTCAAGAATGCATGTCTACTTCCAACCATTGATCAATCATTTGGAGAATTTATTGCAATGGATAAATGTATATTATATATCTAGGCCCATGTCAAGAGAGAGGTATTTTATTATGTATGGCATATGTGGATACAACACACACGATTATCTATGGCTCAGAGTTTGTTCTCGTAAGCTTGTCGATTGATTTTTTATATCCATAATGTTATTTGACACACTTAGTTTGGTGTAACTATATTGTTTGGTGCTAACATGTTTCAAATACAATAACATTGCAAGTTTTGTAACAAAAAATTATCATGCATGTAAATATTTTGGACCTTAGTATATAAAGGCTAGGTGGCCCACCCACCTATAGAAGCTAGCGTATGATTGCTTGAGGGTATTCCTTTTAGAAGACCACCCTTATAGAATAGTATTCTCTACTTTCAATGGTAAATTATAGAGAACCCAAAGAATTGATATCTTCTCATTGATAGATTATCTAGGGATCTAGCACAAAGAGGGAGAAATAAATTGTATAATTGTTTGATTCAAATTGGAAACCTATGTTCGATGATCTTGATTTTTTCAACACCTACATTGAAAAAATTCCCATTGGGATGAAAGGGAAACATGTATTTTATGAGATTCCATAATGGGAGCATCTTAATGTTGCCAACTTACTATATCCCATGTATATATTTGAAAATGTTTCATCTTCTTTATGGAGGCATATATCATAAAAATGACACATTGGGTGTTAAGAGATATCTTGTTTTTTCAAATACTAAAAATAAAAATTGTCCAAGAAAATAAAGTAAAGGAGATGTTAGTCCCTCTTTTCCTTTTAAAGAAGGTGATGTCCCATGGAATTTGAAGAAACACGATCTTTCTATGGTGAAAGCTATTAACCACTTATACTATGAAACGAGAACTTTATACTAAGAACGAGAACTTTAGCCATAAAAACGATGACTTTTGCATAAAAAACACCAAAAACACCCTCCAAATAGAAAAGTGTTGATACCAGTATACACTTTTTTTTTTCGGGGTGAAAAATAGAGCCATGGCCTAAACATCCCATACTATTGTTTACAAAAACTTTAAAATCAACCCCTAAATTGGAAAAATATTTTTTTCATCAAGAGATAAATTACAAGCGTTTTTAAACTTGCATATTAAACAAAAACAAATATTTCATCAATAATTTCACCACTCTAACCATATAAAATCAAAGAAATTATGATGCAATTCATAATGAAATCATATATTAGACCATACAAGAACAAATGATTCATATAAATATTAAAAAACTCCTTTAGATTTTCAATTACAAACATCATACTAAGAAAAAATATCTAAAATGTTCCATGTGAAATTATTCAAAATCATTCATGGATTTGTTAAAAGATTTGTCTAAAAATTTGACCATTTAAATAGGATGGTTATTTTTCAAAACTATTTGTTAAAAAAATTGTTTAATTTTTTGAGATTTATACCAAACAATTATTATAATTAGTGTTTTTTATTTTCCAAATTCAAAATTTAACTATATTTAAATTATAATTTTAAAGATAGAAATGAATAACCATCCTAATTCCTATTCATATCCTTAAGTTTTTTATTACACCATTAAAGCATAAAGTTTATAATAAGTTTTTTGTTACACCATTAAAGTATAGAGTTTATAATAGGGCGGAAAGGATCTCCACTTCAAAAAGAGGGATGATAGCCTTTTTGAAATCATCATAAATTTCTTTTTCACTAAAACTAAATGAAAGAGATGGAACTAACAAATTGGTCAGCTATGACTCGCCTCTTTATAAATTTATGTGTTTCCCTTTCCAAATAAAATTGAAACAAGTACAAGATCCATTTGGTCATATGGCTTTACAATCTATATTATAGCATAAAGACTATAAAGATGATATAATATAAAGAAATTTACGCAAGACGTGGGGTTTCAATGGCTATTTATAAATCACTAAATAGCATACAGATTATTAGGATGAAATAATATTTACTGTTTTTAATGACAACATTAGGTTTTGTTTAAAAAACATGTTTAATAATCAATATTATTTTGTTAAATGTGATATAATATTATTTTGTTAAAAATAACTATAAAAAATAAATTTTGTTTTATAATACTATTTTATAAAAACTTTAGCATTATTATTATTGGCAAAGTCACTATTATAAGCACTTAAGTTTTACTAGGTTCGGTGAAAGTCACCATTAACATAAGAAATTTATTTTGATTTTAATGTAGAGCATTATTTTGTTCAAATACATCATTAATACAAGTGTTTTTATTTAGTTAAATTATGTCATGACAAATGTATTATTTTGAGAATGTTGTCATCAACACAATCTAGATTATATAAAATAAAGTATTTGTAATATGAGATATTGTGTTGTTAAATTTATTATTAACATAAGCATTTCCATTCATCAAATTTATTAGCGATCCTATATTATTCCATTCCGTCGACATAATATAATGGTGTAATAATATAATAATATAATGGTGTAATAATATAATGGTGAGTGGCGGCGGAGGTAGTTTCTAAACTGACGGCGTGGCGGCGGAGGTGGGCAGCGGAGGTGGTTTCTAAACGGGTGGTGCGATTCTCAGAATCCTCCCTACCCAAGTGCTTGAGGCCGGGCTGAAGTGATCAGGCACTTGAGGCCGGGCTGAAGTGATCAAAACCTGAGAATGCGGAATCCGCAGACCTGTGTCAGACGAGGGGGAAGCTTCATGGAAAGAGGCCCTGTTGGAAATGGGGTTGGCTAAGCTGGAACTTGGAGTGGAAGTCAAACCAGAATCTGACCTACTCCAACATTCCATATCAAAGGAATATATTTGACCTACGAAAATTTGACTTCAAAGATTACGAAGGGACAGTGATATGATGAATGGCTATTTAATTCATAGTAATTAATTAATTTGTTTAATTTAGATTTAAATTATAGTTGGTGTTCAAGAGACTAAATTCCACATAAATTAATTAAAGTAAATTTCATAAATAAATAGCTATTTTACATGCTACTTGTTACTATATTTTGGGTTTTCGGTTGTTTTATTTAGTTATATATCTTACATTATTATTTTTTTGTTTTTTATGTGTTATTTGTTATTTGTTTTTGTTTATTGTTGTTTTATTTGTTTATTTTTGTTTTACTTATTTTATTTGTTATTTTTGTTTTGTTTTGTTTTGTTTTTTATTTATTTATGAAAATCATTTTGATATATATTTTTAATTTTTTTAAAAATTATTAGTTTTTAACTTTGTTTTGTTTTTTTAATATTTGTATATATTTTAGGTATAGGTTGTTTGTTTGTTTTGTTTTTTTAATATTTATATATATTTTAGCTATTGGTAAAAGTCTAATATATCTAGCTTTATTAATGAGATTTATAAATATGTTTTAATAAATAAAAATAGTGAAGGCAAACATAGTTAGATGTTGACTTAAAATACAGTGGTTAAAAAATTAAGATATAAAGAAAAAGATTTCAAATGAGTAACATAAAAGACCCAATGGAAGAAGACATTGATGTCAAGAAGAAATTCAGGCTCCATAAAATTTCAATTTAGATGAACAATTTGTCTTACATGATATTGTTTTTTTTTAACAAAAACAGAAAAAGGGGTTGTATTAACAGGCTGTGCACAGCCATTCATTACATTTCTGAAGGGAGATATAAAGCCGAGACGGCACAAAGACAACAAGCCATACAAAGTCTATTTCCCAAAACAGAGAGCACAAAATTGCTTCTGAGCTGCATACTAAACGAGTTGTAAAAACCCTCACGAACTGTCTACATAGCAGAGTGCAGAAAAACATAATTCATACAAAAATTGATACTAAAACCCCTCACTAAACTGGAAGTAAAGCAGACAATAAAATTCAGTTGCCTCTAAGCTGGCGAGGCTGCTGTACTGATTCCTCTTCCATGGGCTGGGAGGTTGAGGCGTTGATTCCATTTACCCTGCTCTCCTGGTTCATTGAAACGAGCCTTTGGAGGTCTGCTTCTATACGCTCAACTCTGCCCAAGAGTTCACGCAGGTTGCTATCCAAATCGTCGGTGCGGGCTCCATTGTCGCTGACATCCTGAGAGATCCTGCTGATAGTCTCGCTCATCCCCTTTATTTCCTTGGCTGTGTCTCTATTCTCCTTCACCCCTATAGCAGTCAGTTCATATACCCTTCGAAGGTTCTTCATAAAATCCTGCATGCCGAGATTATTACCCAAATGCGCCATAATACCAAGGTCGGACGAAATTGCCAAGCGAGACAGCCGAGGCTGCAAGGGAGAAAGAGCTGTATCTTCCAAATCGTGAAGGTTTGCTTGCTGGTGGCCTGATTCACTCCAGTTTTCAACCTGAGAATCAATTTCCCAAAGAGCAGAAGGATAACGGCAATGACAAAGGGCTAACTGGGAGAGATTTTCTTCGACAGTAGATTGGGTGAGAGGCTGCGCTTGCCTAGAAGGAACCTGAGGACTCCCAATACCAATTACATCGGCCTCTTGCAGAAGGAAGGCAGGGGCTGTAAACAAATCCTCAGCGAAAACAAGAGGCGAAATAATGCTGAAATTCGACATGGAGACAGAGAAGGGAGAGCCTCGATCGTGTGGGGAAAAGAGACACTTATTTGAGCGCCTGAAGGGAGTTAAATGCTCATCAGCCGAGGGGAGATGGGCTGTACACGCGGCCTTCACAAGGGATAAGACATGATGGGGACTTAAATGTTGGAGGCCGCCAAAACGATGGAGAGGGTGACGGCTGGTTGGGAGGGAGAAACTAGAG